>JARYGA010038181.1:0-27848 GCA_030545235.1 Helianthus tuberosus | reverse complement strand
TGATGAATGCAGGGGCTGCCGAGGTCGTATAACTCAAAGTGGATAATGGACAGCGGTGCGTCAAGACACATGACCGGAATGCTAGCATTGCTTTATGACGTTAAATCTTTAAATGGAGGATACGTGGGATTCGCTGGAAATCAGGGAGGAAGGATTGTTGGTCAAGGAACTCTAACGAATGGAGTCATTTCGTTTGATAAAGTGAACTATATAATTGAACTGGAAAACAATCTGCTGAGTATTTCGCAGATCTGTGACAAATCATTTACTGTCCACTTTACTAAAAACGAATGTTGTGTTTTAAAACCTGGTTTTAAAATTCCGAAAGAGATGGTGTTGTTGCGAGCTCCACGCGAAAATGATTTGTATATTCTTGATATGGGTATCGCAACAACAACTGATTATCAAAAACAATGCTTTGTGTCTAAAACTAAAGCGACAGAAAAAGAGTCGATTATGTGGCATCGAAAGATGGGCCACATTCATGTGCGTAAAATGAACTTTCTTGTATCTAATGATTTGGTTGAAGGTGTAAATTTGAAAAAATTTCACTTGAATGATGATTATGTAGCTTGCAAGAAAGGAAAGCAGGCAAAGAAGTCTCATCCGCTGAAATTGCTAAATTCGATCAGAGTACCGCTTGAAAGGCTCCACATGGACCTTTTTGGGTCGGTTAATGTGCAAAGTATAAGTAGAGATTTATACTGTTTGGTGGTCACGGATGACTTCACAAGGTTTTCTTGGGTAGTGTACATGGAAAGGAAAGATCAGACATTTGAGTCTTTGATGATTCTTTTCAAGAAGATGGAAACGCTCTACAAAGTGCCAATCCAAAGAATAAGAAGTGACAATGGAACGGAGTTTAAAAACAACCGCATGCTCGAGTTCTGTAACGAGAAAGGAATTCTTCATGAATTCAGTGCACCATATACTCCACAGCAAAATGGTGTAGCTGAAAGAAAGAACCGTACTATTATTGAAACTGCTCGAACGATGCTGGCAGATTCTAAACTACCGATCTATTTCTGGAGTGAAGCTGTGGCAGCGGCATGCTATACTTTGAATAGAGTGCTTACTGTGAAGAAATACAAAAAGACATGCTTTGAACTTCTTCATAGATACTAGCCAAATCTGAAGTTTCTAGAGCCGTTCGGATCACCATGTACTTTCATTGATCCTGATGGCAAGTTTGGTGCAAAAAGCAATGAGGGTTTTTTTCGTTGGATATACAAGTCCGCTAAAAAGAGTGTTCGTTCCATGCCTGAAGAAGGTAATTGAAGTTCAGCATGTAGACTGTCAGAAACATACTGCTCCACCTCAACTTCCCGGACACAGATTGCTTTTCGACTATGACAAACTCTGGGAGTCGTTCCAACTACCTACAGAGCCGAGTGAAGAGGAACTTGCTTACTTATACCAACAGCAATAATCCATGGTACAAGAACAGATACCTAGACCGTTGGTGGTTTCTCAACCTGATGAGGGAATAAGCATTCCTACAACTGGTACAAATGATCACGAGGCAGGTCTGAGTGGAACAGCTCACGAACCACCAGAGGAACCAGCTCCAACGTTTGACAACTCTGACGACTCAGAAGAGGAATCCGCTCCTACTTTTGACGAGGAACCAAACGCTACTACGACGGAAGCTGGGGATCACACCGGTGATCTAGACATAACGAGCTTGCAATCGAAAGTTGATGTGCCTGACACTGTCATGCCTCGAACCTTGTCTTATCATCCTTCAGAGCAAATCATCGGTGACCTGCAAAGTGGTGTTAAAACAAGAGATCAAATCAACCGAGCTCTTACATGTTTTTATTCATTTGTTGCTCCTTTACAGGAGGAATTCTCACTGAAATGTTTTATCTCGCAGATTGAACCCAGAACATATAAAGAAGCATTGACTGAAGACAGCTGGGTAAATGCAATGCAGGAGGAGCTGCAACAATTCGAGAAGTTGGGAGTGTGGAGACTAGTAGACCTCCTTGAGAATCAAAAGTTGATTAAAACGAAGTGGGTTTTCAAATGTAAGAGAGACGATAGAGGAGTCGTGGTTCGGAACAAAGCACGATTAGTGGTACAAGGCTTTAGTCAGCAAGAAGGCATCGATTATGATGAGGTTTACGCGCCGGTTGCTCGACTTGAAGCTATCCGGATCTTCTTGGCATTTGCGTCATGGAAAGACTTCAAAGTGTACCAGCTGGATGTTAAATCTGCCTTCCTGTACGAAAAGATTAAAGAAGAGGTGTATGTGGGACAACCACTGGGGTTTACTGATCCACAACACAAGAACAAGGTCTATCTGCTGGATAAGGCGCTCTACGGTTTACACCAGGCCCCGAGAGCCCGGTATGAGACGATTTCCCAACATCTTTTGGGCAACGGGTTCATCAGAGGGACAGTGGATAGCACATTGTTCACAAAGGAAGTTGCAAGTCATCTCTTAATTGTGCAGATCTACGTTGACGATATCATTTTTGGTTCAACGAATGACGACTTGTGTAAAGAATTTGAGTTGGTAATGAAGAAGAAATTCGAAATAAGTTCAATGGGGGAGATGAAGTTCTTCCTCGGGCTGCAGGTAGAACAAATGCCCGATGGAATCTTCATTCATCAAACAAAATATGTGAAGGACGTGCTTGAAAAGTTTGATATGGCTTAATGCAGTCCAGCAGCAACCCCTCTTGCACAGAATCATGGTATTTGTCCTGACGAGAGTGGCGTCAAGGTGGAGGAGACATTGTACCGGTCAATCATCGGATCCTTAATGTATCTCACTGCTTCCCGACCGGACATCATGTACCCGACATGTCTTTGCGCCAGATATCAGTCGAATCCGAAGCAGTCACACCTGACGATTGTAAAAAGGATATTACGGTATTTGAAAGGCTGCCCAAGCATCGGCTTGTGGTATCCTCGCTCGGGTGACTTTTCTCTAACAGGTTTCGCTGATTCTGACTTTGGAAGCTGCAAGCAGAATGCTAAGTCCACCACTGCTGGGTGTCAGTTCTTCGGAACTCGACTCGTTACCTGGCAGTGCAAGAAACAAACCTCTGTGGCGCTTTCTACTTGTGAGGCTGAATACGTTTCAGCTTCCAGCTGCTGTTCTCAGATCCTCTGGATCCAGCAGCAAATGCGCGACTTTGGTTTGCAATTCTTGGATACACCGATTTTCGTGGACAATGAAGCAGCCATAAATATAACGAAAAACCTGGTTCACCATTCTAAAACTAAACATATTGAAATCCGTCATCACTTCATCCGTGATTGTCACGAGAAGAAGTTGATACGTATTGAACATATGCACACCGATGATCAGAAGGCTGATTTCTATACAAAACCATTTGACAAAAAGAGGTTTTATTATCTTTTAAAATTGAATGGGATGAAAAATCTGCGTTCTGGGAGGGTTGAAGAATGTGAAGCCGAGGAGGGCGGCGATCTGATGTGAACTACGTCGTGTTGTCAACTTTGTTTGTACAGTTTGTTTTCTGCTTTTCGATAAAAACAAAAACACAAAAATATGTTTTTCTTTTTAGGGGGAGAAAGTTTGCAGAAAAATACAAAAACATGATAAAATTTCAAAAACCAAAAACATTTGAAAAAGTAAAAATGAGTCTGTGTAAAAAAGGGAAATGATAGTACATCAGCTAGACAGACTCAGTACGCTAAAGAAATGTAATGTTTATAATGCATTAAGCAGTCTTGCTGATGATGTGCCGATAGGTTTTTACAAATTTAGTAGGTCTGTTTGGGATATAAACATAAAAAATTACTTGCTTTTACGTGGGGAACATCTTCAGGATATATGGGTAACCCCCGAAATCTTGTTTGAAAGGTCCCTCTTTCTGAGATACTAGGTCTTTATACTTAGTGATATCTGGGGTATTATCCCGGGACTTCTGCTGTATGGAAATACTGACCTAGTCCCCGAATAATACTTTACGCATTGCTTTACTTGTAAAGCCTCCCCTCAGCATAAAAAATGATTAAACATTGCAAAATGACAAATCATGTGCTGTTGTAAAGAAGATCCCCAAAGGGGACCCACCGAAAAGTCGAAGCCGTCATCTCTCTGCGTATACGGAAGTATCGACCTGAGCTATCACGGCCCTCGCATTTCACCCCATTACAGATATCATCTAGGTATACTCACCTGTAAGACTGAATATTAGGATCTGGATACGGGAGTATATACTGAGGTGGGACACATGTAGAGGTTTAAGTCTTAAAACATTAATTCCGTATCCCGAATAGATTGAAATTTTTGTAAAAATTTAAGAGGATCAGTATATCGGCAATCTACGCAAATTGTTTAAGGCTTGGTATGAAATAGAAGCTTAACGGTACTTGTATCTCGTCGGCAGCTGATATGATCCCTTAACACGCTCACAAAAAGATTGTGTGTACATATTTCTACTTATATGTTTCTAAACCAAAAAGATTTTATCTTTCATTTTTATTTTTCGACAACGGACGTTAAGGAACTGATGATCAAAGTCTTGTGCAGAACATGTCTGTTTCATGAGGTTTGGGTAAGCAGGAGATTCTGGAAAGTGACGGGTACATGTTTGAAAGATTGAAAAAGTGTTTGAAAGTTCAAAAAGTTCAACAGTTCATTAATTTGAATTGTTTTCAGTGTCAAAAAGTCAGCATACTTCATAATCTGGTCAACCAAGGTCATTAAGTTGGACTTGGTAGGCTAAACAGTTGACCAAGGTCAATAACTTGGACTTGGTTAACTGGGTGTGTCGATAAACAATTTGAAAAAGTTAAAAAGTTATAAATTTTGAAAAATTGAAACTGATTTCGCTCGAAAACAAAAAGTTAAACTTAAATGGCTGATTTCGCTCTTAATCACTTCATAGGTGATTTCGCTCTTAATGCTTCGAAAGTCATTTAGAGCGAAATCAGACTAGCTATAAATAGCCATCTGATTTCGCTCCTAATCATTTTTCTGATTTCGCCCCTAAGTTTCTTTCACCGGCGATAAGAGCGAAACCCCCAAAACATCGTTTTTCAAGAGGAATTGCTGCCAGATTTTCGTTTGATTGTTGTTATTAGTTGGTTTGCTCAACTATTAACATGGGAAAGGTAAGATTACGGCTAAATTTGTTTCATATCATGTGTGTTCTTGGGTGTTGGTGATAATATGTTCCGAATTCTTAGATTTAAGGTTAAAAACTGATTAATCTGAACAAGAAATCATTCATGTGTTGTCGGTTTGTTGTATAAATCATGTATTTGAGTGTTGATTGTAACAGATCTGAGAAAAAATTTGTGGGTGTCGGCGCTGTTCATGTTTCAAAACATAGATTTAGGGTCTGTTTTGTTGTGTAAAATGAACATAGATTGTGTTAGTGTTGTCGGAATATTGTGAAGATCATGTGTGTGAGTTTTGATTGAACCAGATCTAGGGTTTGTTCATGTTTGAACAGTAGCATATGTTTGAACTTAGATCTAGGTTATTTGTGATGGTTTTAAAGTATAAAAATCACAACCCTTTGCTCGGAATCCACTGATAAACAAACCAAAATGTTTAATTTCATCATCTGATGTGTTTAAAAGGGTTGGGTATTGATTCTGCTCCTAAGTGCATAAGATCTGATTTCGCCCATAACTGCATTAATATTTGATTCCGCTCCTAAATGCACTGAGATCTGATTCCGCCTCTGAGTAATATATCTGATTCTGCTCTATATGACACTTTGTTATTTGGAGCGAAATCAAAAACTTGTTGATTTTGCTCAGAATGTGATTTCGCTCATAAGTTGATTGATGCTGAAATGTTTCTAAGTATTGATTCAGTTTGTGTTATTTTGTTATACAGGGTTCGAATGTCATTTTTGATCCACTTCACAACAGCTGTTGTGATTTTGATGTGCAAAAGAATTCAGAGTTGGCAAAATTCAGTAGTATACTGGAGTTCATGAGTCGAGTACCTATTCAGAAAGCTCTTACGGATCAACGTCCAGTATACAAATCACACATTAAACGATTCTGGAAGCATGCAAAATACGATGAACCAAACAAAGTGATAAACTCAGTTGTGAAGCTACAAAATGAAAAGAAAACAATTGTTGTTTCTGAGTCGCTGGTTCGTGAAGTCTTGAACTTTCCTGATGACGAAAACTCGCCTACAAGGTTTCCAGAAAGAATGGTAAAGGGGTATATGCTCAGAATGGGATATGTTGGTGCACTAAATGTTGGAAATTACTTGAAATCAAAGTTTCAGAAACCTTACAAGTTTATTATTCATTGTGTGTTAATGTCACTTAGTCATACCAAGGGAGGGTACGATACCATGCGTGATTACCAGATGAACATGGTCACTGCATTGGTTTTGAACAAAAAATATAACTTCTCGCATATTGTTTTTCACTACATGATCGAGAATATCACAACAAAGAGTAAGACTTGGACGTATCCAAGATTTGTGCAGATGCTAATTGATCATGCATATCCAGAGATTGAACGTGATTTGAAGAATGATTTGTTAGTTCAGTCACACATGAGCAACGTTTCTCTCAAGCAGCTTGCTAGATATCACCCAAACCATCCTGAACCAAAAATAGTTGCTGAATTCTTCGGATATATCAAAGATGTGAACTACGTTGATCCTGATCCAGTAAACCACCAAAACTGGAGAAATGAAGAAGAAATGAAGGAAGCAGCTTATGTTGATGAGCTAAAGATTCTTGAAGAGTTCAAAACCACCCGAAATGACTGGTTTGTCAAAGAAACGAGAAGGAGAGGTAAAAAGATCACTCCTAAAGCACAGGAGGGTGAAGGGTCATCATCGCAGCCAAAGAAGAAATAAAAGAAAGTGGCTAAAACGTTATTGATTGATGAGTCTGAGGTTGAAGAGCCGGTTGAAACTGCTGAAGAAAATCAGGATGTTGATATTGATGATGTGATGATAAATATTGATGATTTAGAGTCAGATCAAGCAGCTAACATAGAAGTTGAGAAAGAGAAAGTAATTGATGATGTAGAAGGTGATGACGTTGATAAGAGTTCTACAAGTTCTTCAAGTTCTTCTGAAGATGAGATAGATGAATCAGAACGTTTGAAAAGAATTGAAGAAGAGAGTGCTAAAGAGAAATTGTTAAGGAAGAGAAAGAGACAGGAAAAGGAGGATGCTCCATATGTCCCATCACCACAACATGTTTCTGGATCTCAATCGTCTCCTTCGGGTAGTGGAAAGAAAGTAGGAGCAAAGAAAAAGATTGTATCTCAGAAGATAAAGAAAGTTACTCCAAAAATCACAAAGCCAAAGATTGTTCTGAAGAAGAAATCATCCAAAGAACCAAGTAAACCACCAACACCACCACCTGAACCTTCACCACATCATTCACCAATACAATCACCATCACATAAAACACCTCCACGACAACCAACACCACCAAGACAACCTTCACCATTACATCTCACACCACCTCATGAACAACCTCTTCTTACATCCCAAGAAATATTTAAAACACCACCACTCACTCAAATTCAACTAACTCCTGGTTCTTCTGGTCATAAGGGTCTTCCTACTCCTCCAGATAATCTTGAAGATATTGGAGATTTTGGTTTTGCAAATGATGAACAGGTGAAAAAGTTAGAGAAGAAAATGGATGATGTTTTGAATGAAAGCAAAATAGTTGCAACTGAAAGCAAGAGAGTAGCTGATCATGAAAAGATTCTTGAAATGCGTGTAAAAAGATTAGAATCTGACAACAAGGCATTACTGAAGAAGATAGATACAGATCAGAAGGAAATTGATTTCTTGAAAGTAAGAGTGGCTGAATTAGAAGAAGAAAAGAAACGCAAAGATCAACAAAATGAATATTTCAAGCTGAAGAATAAAGAATTGGAAGCAATCAAGGCTCGAAATGAACATGAAAATTATATGTTGAAAAAGGTATTAGAGAGTGTGGTTGGTATGCCTCTAGAACAGAGATTTGATGAAGTTGTACGGGAAGAGGTTAGAGCTCAACATCAAGCTGAAGCTGATGCTCAGATGAAGGATAAGGGAAAAGGGATTGAATCTGAAGAAAGGGCAATTGTTTTATCAACTGCTCCTGAACCAGTTTATGAGAAACCTGTTCCTCTTTCTTCTGCTCCTGTTGTTTTTGATGATGAAGTGTTATTAGAACATGCTCTTGAGGAAGATGATGATAATGATGAAGATGAAGAAGATGATGATGATGAGGATAATGATGATGAAGAGAACGACGACGATGAAAAAGTATTTTCTGCAAGTAGTACAAGTGATGATGACAATGATGATGATCAAGGTGCAACATGGATTCCGGTTACTGAAACGTCTAAAGAACAAACTGTGGATGATCTGATGAATGATGCAGTGAATGAAGAGACAGAGGATGTAACTGGAGAGGGGGAGATTGTTGGTGATCAAAATGTTGAAAATGTTGAAAAGTTGATCTTGCATATCGAACCTGAAGTTGAAAAGGGGGAGATTAGACATACATATACGTTGGATGACATTAAAGAGTTGACTCGTACTGATGATTCTAATTTCAAATTTGATTTTGAAGAGGAGTTGAATGCGTTTGACGTGAATCAAGAGGTTGAATATCAGTATAAGTATGTGGAAGATGCAGATCTCTATGATCGTGTTGAAGTAGAAGACTGCACAGATGAAGATAATGTTAATGTTGATACTTCAGAATTTCCAACTCTGACGGAGTTATTTACTGAAGAGAATAGAGATGAATTGAGGCGTAAAGTTGATGAAATGCTCAAAGACAAAACCTTTGATGGCACAACAAAAGATCCTCTAAAAGAAGAACATAAGAAATGGTTCAGACAGAGCAACGAAAGAAAGTTCAAGAGGCCATTAAACTATTACAAGAGAGATAGTAGAGTTTCACTTGGAGATATCATTAGCTGGGGATTCTTACCCCAAGTGAATGCATATGCAATTCGAAGAGAGTATGGGGTTCAGTACTTTGAACTTTTATATGATATTATGTCATTACCCTGGTGGGATGTAGAAGAACTTGCTCAAGTCAGAACGTTGGCCTATCCAGTGAGAAAGAATGATATAAGAATGTGGGGTTTGATGAAGTTTGAATCTTTGAAGAACTTTAGGATTTGGAAGCCGCACTACCCTAAGAAGGTGAAAAGGGTAGATCCAGCTACTGGGATTAAAGAAACGATCTTACATGTAAAGAAGCCGAAAGTGATGAAGAATGTTCCAGTACCAAAGATGGAGCAAGAATTTTACAAAGGTTTTATGGGATGGGTGTACAGTTGTGTGTCGACTGAAGCTATCATTACATACAGAGCTGGAAGTGAGATAAGAAATATCTTCGTATATGATCCTCTATGGCTGATGAATTGTTCTGCAAAGGATATTGAATGTCTATTCATTAACAAGATCTGGTTTAAGCCTGAAGATAGAGAACAAGCCATGCAGTTTCAACGTGTAGTATTTGTTTGTTTTCAGAAAAGTATAAATTCTGAAAATAAATGGAATTCCAAATGGCGAAAGATTGAGGAAGAGGTAAGATTGAAAGCTGAGAAAGCTCGGAAGGAGCAAGAAGAGAAAGATAAGATTTTGAGGTACACGTTAAATCAGAGAATGGCTGCTGAGGAAAAGAAGAGAGTCGATGAGAATGAGAAGCTTAGGAACTTACTGAGGAAAAAACCTAAGCAGCGTGAAGAAATTTTCAAGTCACTCTGAAGACCCGAAGACAAGACTGAAGACTCCGGCTGTATCCAAGGGGGGGTTTGTTGATGCACGAATGTCTAAAGCCTACGTCTTAGTCTTAGTCAAGCTTGTATAGGGTTTAGGGGTCAAATATGTCAAGTATGTAATGTATAGGGGCTGAAATGTAAATGTTATGTTATTATGTTGTGATTCCGCTCCTAATGACACTTTGTCATTTGGAGCGAAATCAGAAGCTTGTGATTCCGCCCGAAATGACAAGGTGTCATTAGGAGCGGAATTAGGGCCCCTATATATAGCTGTGTTTGTTTCTCATTAGGCACCGATCCTTCAAGTTGTAACCGAACGGCTGCTGGATTTTTCTGTGATCTATTAATGAGAAACTGTGTTTAAAGTGATATTCTTCTGTTTTCTACTCCATTCTTTTTTATTCGAACTGTTTGTGTGATTCCGCCACATAAACAGTGGTATTTTGGTTCTGATTGACTCACTTGATCAGTCAAATCGATCCTTCAAATTCCAGACTGAGTCTCAACATTTGAGTGACAGGGGAATTCGTAAGTCGTAGTATATTAAATTGTCATATTAGTAAGATATATATATTGTACGTGAGGCAGACATCATATTGTTCTTCGAGAAAGAACCCTGCGCCCATGATGTCGTTTAATCAGTTAAGTATGGTACGCGAGGAATTGTTGGTAGATCTATCGGGTTGACAACCCCGTCGTGACCGGTCGCCCCGTGTCAATGTCAAACGACGAATTATTATTCTGTTTATTGTCTAGCATTGATTATCCCTGCATGGTTAATATATAGTTCGTATCGTCTAGCTAACATACGAGTCTGAAAGTTGACACAATAATTTAATATACAAAACCTGGGCAGTATTACTGTTGTCGGAGTAATGAACCGACGGAAGGCCCATGGATTTTATTAAGAAAGTAAAATGGACTTTCTAAAAATTAAATGGATGTTTTTAATAAACACCCCAAACAGAAAGTTTTCCTTGGAATAAAATTTGTTAGTAAACGAATAAGTGAACCCACCTTCCTTTGTGTTGACACTTGATTTTAACGTGTTCTACAGGTACTTGAGTACGGTTTCGGGAATTATGGCGTATCTTGTGGTTGTTGATGCATGTTTTGTCACTTAAATATGTTGGACTAATTTTAAAACTTTCTGGGACAAATGTAATAAGATCCATAAGGATCAAAGACAATTTAACTATGTTGTGGTTGTGTCATGTTATGGGACGTCATACTTAAAAACTTATGTTTTAGTTAAGTTAATATGTCCAACACTATAATGCATCAAACATCAAGATAGAAATGGGCACCAGCTTCCGTCACCACTACGTTTTATATTCCACTGCAACTTTTTTGGGGTGTGACAAATCTTCAGATTGCAGCACGCAGTAACAAGGTCCATCACAGGAAGCTGCAAAGTGTTGTATTGAGACTTCGCGGCAGCAAGAGCAGCTTCAGTATCCACGCCATGCGTAGCAGACTTACTGGTATCCCAATCAACCTTTAAGGCATTAATAACATGATGAGTACATTCGGTGTACCCTTGGGCATACCCATCATTCCACGCAGTAGTCAACAGGTGCGCAACCGTTTGATCAAACTCATCAGAATTAAGGATAGAATTGGCAACCTGCGCAACGCAACAAATAAGGAGACGAATAAAAACATCAAAATACTACACAAAACCAACGTACTTACACTTATGATCCCACGGAGTTTCAACCAAAGCATGTCATTCTTCAAAGGATCAACTTGACTCTCCGCCGTCGCTGGAGCAGTTTCAGAACTTTCTAACTTTTCTTCCGTTTCACTCAGGTGGCGGGAAGTTTCAGCCATTTTAGACCGCTTAAGCTGCAGATCCTTTTTAGCAGATTCAAGCTCCGCCTTAATTTGTTCCTGCTCAAATAATAAAGAGGTGAGTTCGTCTATCTCCTTATCCTTAAGGGCAAGTGTGGCGCAAGTTCATACCTCTCTTTTTTCGCTTCTCTCTCGATGAGAACGCGCTTCATCACGAGCCGCTTCAGCATCAGCTTTTTCTTTCTTTAACCTCTCAATCTCCGCATCTTGTTTCTTCAGTTTTTCAATCTCTGCCCTGTGTTTGTTGATGGTATTACGAAGACCCATTTTTTCATTATTATCTTTCTCACAAATTTCTCTCCAACGCTTGCGCTCCCATGAAAGAAGAGGGGTTTCAGCTTCTGATTTTCTTTTCCAACCAGCAGAGGACCACTCCTCAGTCTTTCAATCACTATCAAACTTGGCCTGGTCAGCCTCCAACTTAGCCCTCAACAGGGCAACTCGGGCCTCTTCTTCAGCAGCTCCTTTCCTGGATGCTTCAATAGTAGACCATTCCTTATATATGCTACGCCACTCACGCACTATACGATGGGTAGTAGAGGTAAAGCTAGTAGCTTCTTCAAGATAAGCATGATAAGACTGCTCGTGAGAAAGATCTTCCTGGAACTTCACTTTAGCAGGCGGAAAGGTACCCTGTATCCAATCACGACAAACCCGCCAATCTGAAAAGGTATCGCCTTTCTTCAGCTTCCACACTGGAGAATGAATCTCGGAAGCTTGTTTCTCTGAATAAGTTCTATAATAATAATCCCTCGGAGTTTCCTCTGGGCGGATAGGGGAATTCTCCTCATTATGCGCAAAGAAACCCTGATCTCCAGAAGGGCCCTAACAACATTCACCGGCGCAGAAGTGGTGGCAGAGGTAGGGACAGTCATCACAGGGTCTTCAGGAACTGACTTCCCTTTCTCTGGATCACGCGCTGCAACTTCAGGAGACTTAGGGTGAGTAACATCAACATCCGCAGCCTCCGGATCCACAACCTTCTCCGATTCCACCTCAACCTCCACATGTTTCTCAACTGCAAGATTTTCCACATCAGTGACCTTCTCCGCCTCGTCTTCAACAGCTTCTATACCTTCCAACTGCTCCCCGATAGGTGCTCGAGGCGGTGAAGGCGGAAGGTCATCATTAACAACAGACGACGGCTCCGCGCGAGCAGTCAGAATTGGCTTTCTGCAAAAGTAAAGTTCATATCAACATATAGCATGCATAAAAAACAAGTAAAGAGGACACTCACCTGGAGGAGGTTTGGCAATAAAGGCATCTAAGTTGCCCCTCTTGCCAATTTTTCTTTTTGGCACCTTCCTAGCAGGCTGCGCCTCAGCCTCATTTTCGACCTATTTCCTTTTCCCTGCCTTTGTTTTCAACAAGGGCTCAGGACTCGACTCCAAGTCAATAGGATCATCAGGATTTGAGGCAGGGATATCAGCAGTATCCCGAGGCTCTGCTTTTGGTTTCTTCATAACTACAGGCGCAAGTCCTTTCAACGTATCAGACACCAATACATAATCACACCAGGAGACAGAGGAATGACGCATACCTTTCTTCTCCCCCTTCACGTTTTTGGCCTTCGATGGTTGAGCTTTCGACGTATCAATCTTCTTTGGCGCAATATTAACAGCCGGAACACATTTCTTCTTCTCAGGGCCTATGCCCAAGTTAGTCAATTCACCTACTCAAAAAGAAAAATATTGCAATATTACCCCGCGCGAAGAAACAGCAAAGAGTAATATTGCAATATCAATCAAAATCAAAAAGTAAACTTACCAACACCAGTCGAAGGTTGCGCAGACAAATCTTCATCCCACGGAAGAACAAAATTCTTGACTATCTGCAGGTACCAGAGTTCCCCATCAGCCCTTTTTGGAACGGTGGCCATCTTTCCATTCTCTCTCTTGTACGCAACAACATACAAAGAGACAACTACAAAAGGGAAATAGGAACTAAATTCAAAAAAAAAAAAGAGAGAAAAGAAAAGGAAGACGAAGGTAAGAAAATCCCAAATCTTACTTTTACCGTCCTCCATGTATACTGGCTTGTCTTCCTGCTCCATTCGCCAATAAAGACTCATGCCAGCAGCAACTAAGGCTTTCTTCGGAAGTTCAATCGACGGAACATCTTTCAAATCCTGATACCAAGTCTCCGAGAGAGGAGTCTGTATGGTCTCTGTTACATTATCTTCTTTGCCCCTAAAAGTCATCTTCATCGGAATCACTCCTGCCTTGATAAAGAAAACTTTTGGTTTGCACTCATGAAAGGACTTTGGGGGGGTTCAACAGGATCTTCTTTGCCGAAGCACGTTGGGAAAAGGAATAAAAGCCCTGAGAGTAATGCATTTGATACAACACTCGGAAACGGTTAACCGTCGGCTCGATATGCATCGACCGACAAAGGAATTCGAAATGACGAATCCGAACCAATCCGATAGGATGCATTTGAGAAATATGGAACTTATAATATGTAAGGATTTCAAGGAAAAAACCCTGTCACTGGCAATCGGAAGTTGCCCTCAGCAAAATAATCCCAGAACAAGGTAATGTACCTGGCCGGAGCATCTGCCGCCGTCTGACCCTCATCAGGGTATCGAACACCCCAACTATCAGGAAACCTAAAATTCCGAACCATACTATCAACCGTATCTCTGGACCACTTCAATGGTGGAAGACCGGCAGACATCTCTTCAGAAGAATCTTCGTGACGTTCTCCGGTAGACATAAGGCAAGAAATTTGCAGTTTTCTTCAAACAGACACCGGGGAAGAAAAAAGAGATTCAAAGAGCAATATTATAAAAAGAAGGCAATGAAAGGGTTTATATACCCACCGCCATTAATGACCTAGAAAACTGAAATAACCCCCTTTTCAGAGAAACACGGTTATCGAAGCATCAGGGGCGAGTGTGGGAAAACTGTACGAGCTCACGCGAGCATGTAAGCCACGTTGACGACGTACAGCTGACAAGTGACAGCCTGTCATCCAAACTGTCACACGTCAACAGTCACCATCGTACCTTTCACCTGCCAAGGGTCAACTTTTTCAAAATTTGAAATCATGAGCATTCCAATTTGAAGTATCTTCCATAAGAAGATTCTCCATATTTCACGCCAAAACTTCCAAAACAAAATGCACACTTCTCTTATATAAGTCCAGTACTCCACTTCCTCGCATAAGCGCACCACTGGACTTGGGGGACTTGAAGGGGTATGGTCCCAAAAACCTTGCGCAGGCACTTTGGACCATACCACAACTTCATCACGATAAACCTTTTCAAACAGAACCCTGCGCGGCTGCGCACCGGTTCTAAACAAAACAGAAAGCAATCTTCAAAAACTGTGTGCCAGAAAAAGGTCAGAACCAAAGATCAATTAACATCTCCGCGAGAACTCACGCAAGGATAAAATTAAACCTGAAAATTGAAGACCTAAACATCTTTGCGCAACAGAAACCAAGACTTAAGTAAAAGAAGTCCTTTCTGTTACAACATAATTAACACGTGGCAAGGGGATGAAGGGTTACAGCTGTAAGACCTTCTAGAAGACTTTATCGTGCATAAACCATTCAGTTACAACTGAATGGCTACATGGCATCATTCTGAACGTTCATCAAGGTGACGATGATGGCACTAATTTGGAGAAGGATCCACATACACCCACTCTCCGTGTGGCATCTCCCCAGCCGCTGATCATGCCCACGATCCGTGTGCATAAACGTCACATTAGTGATTAACGACAAAAAAGATAACTGCTTACGGAAAATGCTTTCCGTTATTTCCCTCCATCAACATACTTTCCCGCCCAAATCCGATTATAAATAAGATAACTCAGGTATAATCTCTCAAGTTACATTCACTTCACTTTCACTATTACATCTTTTTCTTCATTGAGATCTGTACTTATTCTCATGCCGGAGGGTGGTCACGGAGAGAACCCCCATTCTCCCCGTGGCGAGTCTAACGGATGTCTGTTTTGCAGATATCGTTCGGAGAAGAAGCTCAACCAAACCCCGAATCAAACAAGAGGACTTACCCTTTTATGCAGAACTAAACCCTTGGTCCGATTGATTCCGGTCATTCGAACCACTGTTTCTTCACTATGTGACACAAATACACTTAATTCAATGTGACAGATCTAAGAAACAATAAAACTCCAATTAGTTAATGAATATAATTAACGCCAAAATAATCTTAGACGCAAAAAATGAAGCAACATGTTACGCAAAATTGCGAAATAAAAGAAGATTGAAAAGACAAAAAAACCCCTCACGCCCTGATCATATCCCGCGCCACGTGTTGGGCCAGGGTGCGTTCTCGCCGTTCTCACACTTTAGGGTGTTTTCTCCTGATC
Organism: Helianthus tuberosus; assembly: GCA_030545235.1. Lineage (NCBI taxonomy): Eukaryota > Viridiplantae > Streptophyta > Magnoliopsida > Asterales > Asteraceae > Helianthus > Helianthus tuberosus. Next base: position 11,940 of record JARYGA010038181.1, on the reverse strand, counting down.
CCGTACCTATATATATATATAACAACTTGATGTCAGACTGTTCAACATAAGGGACATCTAACTCCTCTAACACAGAGAACATAAAGACTAGGATTAGATGACAAACAATTTTTTATAAATACGTTGTTATCATTATTATATTTTTAAAATGTATTCTTATATAATGTCAATTTTATTTCCAACATACTTGTTTCCATTCTCACCAGATTTCCAATATTCGGGTTCATGGTACCTTACCCCCTGTTCCGTCTGAAATTAATTAAAAATGAAACATGTTTATTTATTTTCAACAATCTACAGATTACTATTTTGCTTACTTTGCGCGAGCACCGGACCAGACTCCATGCATCCAATATCAAGATGTGTGACTATAGGGAGCGTTTGGATGTGAAATTTATATCTGAACAGGATAAAATCAAACTTTTACTAAAACAAACTGAATCAAACCTTTCCAACAAATCGACGAACTTCACAAAATTACTTAACAAAAACATGAAACAAAGTTAAAAAATTATAGATAATACAAATAGGTGAGATATACGTACAGTACGTAACAACAAAGGTGAAACTAACGCTAGAAAGACTCCACCTCTCACCTATTGACCTTTTTCTTCCATGTTTTTTACGAAATGATTTTGAATCGAATCAATAAGCGTCATCATCGGCCTCGTCGTCGTCGCTGGTACTTAGGATGATTGGAGTAGAGTCAGATCTTGGATCATCTTCAGATTTAGAGTTTGTAAGAAATCCTAAAACCAAAAAATCGTGAATCCATTGGAGAAAAGAATGGTGATTCAGTTGAGAGACGAATGGGAGGGATGTTAGGGTTTAGGAAAATAATCGTCAATCAAAACTTAAAATCGTGTATGGGTAGTGATCTTCTTCTTGATGATGTTCTGAGAAATTAGTGAAGAAGAACTAAAAACCCTACTATGATATACGTGAACAAATTGGGTAGTACCTGATGCGTGAATTCAATCGGAATATTAAAGGGATGACGGCAGTTTAATGACAGAGGAAGCTGAAATTAGGGTTTGTGTGGTGGGAATTAGAAAAGAAGCGTGTGTTTAGAATGTTTTTATAACCGGGTCATAAAACGGGTAATGGGGCTTCACTAAAGAAAAAGCGGACCTGAAAATTTTCCCGCCTACACCGCATCCAGGAGGCTCTAATATCATGCCACCTCAGCCCAAATCTTCTCATTTATTATATATAATAGATAATAGATCAAGGTTCAATACTAAGAGTTAACAATAAATGTTATATATTACAGGTATACAAAATGATTCCGTCCTGCGTGTCTGTATTAGAAGAGCCAAGATCATTGAAACTGGTATGCTATATAATGATTATAATAAGTAGATGTAAGTTTTACTACGTAAACTGAAATACGTAAATATAACTGCAGGTGGTACCAATGGAATTTGTTAAGAATGTATGGGGAGATCTTTGGCAACGCACGAAAGTAATGATCCATCGTGAAAGTGGAAAAAATTGGCCTGTATGGCTAAGGAGTGTAACTTGTGTTGTTTGCCAGCTCTAATTTTTTTTCATGGTTTTGATATTGCTGCCGTAGGTTAATAAACTGTAAGTAATTAAAAACTGATGCAATGGTCCACTTAAAAACTGATCGGATGGTTTCGCTAATAGCACGATGATACTCTAACGTCAGTGATCCAAATTTACCTTTACAAAAATAAAAATAAAAATAAAAATAAAAACTGAATCTCATTCTATGAGGCAAAAGGTCGCGGATTCGATGAACGCCATCTTAAACATATAAAACCGAAAAGGGGAAAAAACCCTGAAAATAGGAAACTACAAAAACCCTCAATTTATACAGCCAAATTCATCACACAAATCTAGGGTTTCAATCCAGTTTCTTCCTCATTCATGTCTCTTCCAGCGTTAGAGTGTAAATACGTCACCGATGAATGTATTCGTGAATGGAAGAACGGCAGCAGCACCTTCAAACCACCGGCACCGGCGCCAGTTCTTCGCTATTTGTACGAGCTTTGTTGGAACATAGTGAGTACCGATGTTGTTCATATGATGTATTGTTAGTGTTATTGTTGTTGTTTTTCTTGTTATTATCATGTGTTATGGTTATTAGGTTAGAGGAGAGTTGCCGATTCAGAAGTGTAAATCAGCATTGGAGTTGGTTGAGTTTTCAGATAGGGTTTCTGATGATGAAGTGGCTTCTAATTTAGCTGATATTATTTCTCAAATGGCTCAAGATGTGAGTGTTTTTCTATTTCTGTTGGTATTTTTTGTGTTTAAGTTTGATTGATTAGAGGCTATTGGATAGTATTAGAAATACCAAAACAACTGAGGAATCGACCCCCCAATTATTCATCATTGAAATTCATGTAGTTTGCTAAATGTTTTTGTTAGTAGGATTAGAAATAGTAGTAGCCTAGTGCTGAATTCGTATGAATTTTTCATTTTAAAACAACCGTGCTTTGCTTATGATCTTGTTCAATATGGGGCTATCAGGCCCATGGTTGTTAATAGCGAACATAGTGTCTGCTATGCCGAATAGCGTAGCAAAGCAGGAGTATGTCGCCATATGAGGGTTAGCTACTAAATAGCGGGAGAATAGCGGGGATTCAGGGTTTTTTGATAGATATAGATGGTTTTTGTTTCAGGTTTGAAAAATAAAGCATATTTTTCTTCGCTCTTTACCCGATTTTTGATAAAGTATACAAGTAAAATATTTCTACAATTTTCTTCTAATGTATCGCTAAACATGAAATAGAGCCCGCTATTTCATTGCTATCGCTACATAGCGTATAGGTAGCTTGTCGCCATCCTATGCTATTCGCTATTGACAACTATGATCAAACTCCGGATGGTGATCGAAGTTGCACTTCGACCTCTTTGCGGGATATTAGTGGGTTCTTTGTGTATGCTTAGGCTGGGAATGATAGCTTTCCCAGGGTTAAATCAAGAGACATGACCACTATATGTATATACGTATACCTTTGGCTATGCAAATCATTTTGCAAATATGTAATATCTTTTTAAGCAGTTTTATGGTGCATGGTGCTGTCTTAACTTATAGTTGTGTTGGACTTTTTCTGCAGCTTACAATGCCTGGAGAATATCGTGCTCGTCTTATTAAATTGGTCAGTATTTATTTAACCTTCATTTCTTGTTGTGGTAAATGCATGGTTATAATTCATGATAAATTTCTGGGTAGGGGATATAATTTTCCTGCCTTTGGAGCTCACTAAACAGTTCTAATTCACAGTTGGAAATGACAATTGCTAGAGTTTTATGCTCTTGTTCATGAGACTGTAAATTATATGCACTTCTGTTTCTAAATTTGTCTTTGTATTTGTCTCATGATTCTTTTTAGTATACAGTAGCCTATAGTCTATTTGATATTAATGATGGTGTGTATGACAGTGAGAACCTGCATTTTATGTTCATTCAAACATAGAGATATATGAATTTGTATGCATAGTTTGTTACGTGTGTGTGTGTGTGTATGTGTTAAGGCTATGCAAGTTTAGATAATCCTAGCACAAGAACAAAGCGGTTGAAGTAATTTGGAGATAGTGTTGCAATGATCAAATAATAGCTAAGTTGGAAGGACAAAATTCAAGAATATATGTCTGTTTAGTTGGAAAAAACCCCTGGTTTTCTATGAAATGTTTCAGGGAAAATTACAAAGTGGAAACATATTTAAATGAATGTTTTTTTGGAAAAGTTTTCCGAGAAGAGAAAATTCACTTTCCTATATGTGTAGGATTTAGAAACGTCACTACTTTTTTTTCTTTGTTGGCTTTTCATAAGTTTTCGAATTTCGGAACTTTTTCGAGCACTTTTCTATAGTTCTGTATATCTAACTTGTTTTACCCATATCGTTTTATATTTCTTATATATCGTACTTATTTTTTATATTTAACCCATATGGCTCATTTAAATATTTTACTAATTTTATGTATAACCCATCAGACTCGTTTCATTGTCAATACTATTTTTGTTATTCAACTCATTTCTTATACTTAACCCAATTGGTTATATAACTATCTGATCCTTTAATATTCTTATACTTTTTAATATTCAATCGATTTGACCTGTTTTATTTTCTACTTCATTTAAGAGAGATTCAATGGGGTTCTTGGGGTGGATAGTTTATTTTGAATATGGTTCATTGACAAAAAAATGCTGTATTTCATTATTCAGAAGTTGTTTTTGCTGAATCTTGTGGTGGCAATTTAGTCCAATTTGTATTGTTGATTGTTGTGTTACATATGCTTATATTTGTATTTGTGGTTTTCACTTTTTCCTCAAAAAAGTGTATGAAAGTGTACTAGTATATTGATCAATTAGAATACATGGAAGGTGGAATTTTCATGATATTCTCACATGTGTATTCTATGCTAGTGCCATGTCATTACTTATATTGTTTCCTGTTTTTTAGGCAAAGTGGATGGTGGAACATTCTGTGGTCCCTTTGAGACTGTTCCATGAACGGTGTGAGGTAATATAATATTCGTATGTTGATAGAAAATACTATAAGTACACTGATACCTAAATAGTCAACATTGTTGGAGACTAAGATTGAACCACCTGATTTGGAGCTCACAGGAAGAATTTCTATGGGATTCAGAGATGATTAAGATAAAGGCTGCTGATTTGAAGTCAAAAGAGGTATGCTTCAAACTATCCTTGTATTACAGATTTTATAATATGATTATTTGCTGTTATGTTGAACTTTCTATAAATGTTGTCCTGCCTACTGTTGGGTTGCTAAAGACCTATTAATGGTATCTTATACTTTGCAGTTAATATCGGTGATATATCGGTCATCGGTCTCCATGTAAATGTCGACCGATATATCACCGATTTTCCCGATATCAGTATCTTTCTTCTTAGTTCTACCATTCGTTTTTCTTCTTATTGCTGCTATTAGTGTTTTAAGTCTTAATTGTTAATTGTTAGTGTTAAATGTTAGTGCTTCGAGTCTTAATCAGTACTTGCTACAATTGTTAGTGTTTTGCAATTTGCAAAAGGTTATTTTGTTAATGGTAGGAGAGTATACTGAATTGTTAGTTTTAAATTGCTATATATATAAATTTTGCTTGATATTAAAATTAATGATATCCCACCGTGATAACCAATATCTCAAATATCAGTCCTTGACCGATATCCGCTTTTTTTTACTACATTTAGATCTTATATTGGGTGAAATTACATTTGCTTTTGGGATGTGTGAGCTTTGACGTTTATGTGTTTTTGTTTACAGGTTAGGGTTAACACTCGTCTTCTTTATCAACAAACTAAATTCAACCTTCTTCGAGAAGAAAGCGAAGGCTATGCCAAGCTGGTATTATTTGTTCAGTCTCTGTTTTTAAAACTTGATTGCTTTTTATCTCTTTTTTGAAACACCTATTAGTTTATCTTGACTATGATTGTTATGAAAAAATGGGTATACCATAATATGTTGTAATTAGTGAAAGTTGAGAATTATAATTTCATGTTGGAGTTGAAAGTCCACCTAAATATGTTGATGTTATACACAGAACATTAAGCATAGAATTCTTCGATCATCTACTTTGCTCGCTACATTAGGTTTTCGTTGGGCTTTTACGACTTCTGTGATTCAGAAGTGCACTTGTTTAAAATTAAGTTATGTTATAGTTTGGTCTAGGTTACGATTATGAAAAAAGAAGCAATGTGACGCAAACAATGCAACTTGTTAACTTAACATGTTTTATTGAAAAGGTTTAAATCTTGCAAGTCTCACTTTTGCTTATTATTGTAGGTTACCCTTCTATGTGGTTCAGAAGTTTGCTCTCCAAATGCATCAGCAGCAACAGTCGGCATAATTAAGGTCTAAACATGAACCTAATTACTGAAAATTATTCTCTTGCTACTTTTCCAATACCTGTTTTTTTAATTACTAATTTGTTCTTTGTAGTCGTTGATTGGACACTTCAATTTGGATCCAAACCGTGTCTTCGACATTGTGAGTTGCTTATTTTCTCATTTTCAGTCAACATGCTCTATTTAATGTGATAAGGGATAACCGACGAGTCACGGGTATTTATTGATTTATATGGAATTTTAGGTATTGGAGTGTTTTGAACTTCAGCCAGATAACAATGTCTTCTTGAACCTGATTCCTATTTTCCCCAAGGTGTGGTTTATCTGGTTTTGATAAGTATAAATGCTCAAATGCAGTTAACGGTGCATTTTGAAAGTTTTTTTTACATAAAAGAATTAACGAATGATTCCTATTTGTTTCTTGCAGTCTAATGCTTCACAAATTCTTGGTTTCAAGTTTCAATATTATCACCGTACAGAAGTAAATAATACGGTACCTTTTGGGCTCTATCAGCTTACAGCACTACTGGTCAAGAAGGAGTTTTTAGATCTTGATAGCATGTGAGTATTATGAACACATTCGTCCAGAAATTTTAGCTTCATGGACATCCTTATTCCTGATTGTATTGACGAAATTGCTTCAATGTATTTTATGTGATTCAGATATGCACATCTTCTTCCTGAGGACAATGACGCCTTTGATCATTATAATGAATTTTCCGCAAAACGACTTGATGAGGTAAAAAAGAGTTGAACAATTTGTTCATGACTATAGTTATAGTTGTTAGAATTTAGCTCTTTGAGTTTTTTCTTCTCATCTACAGGCTAACAAGATTGGTAAAATAAATCTTGCTGCTACTGGAAAGGATCTTATGGATGATGAAAAACAAGGAGACGTGACGGTAGATCTTTTTGCTGCTTTAGATATGGAAAGTGAAGCAGTTACAGAGCGCTCTTCAGAACTTGAAAACAGTCAAACTTTAGGCTTGCTCATAGGTTTTCTTTTTGTGGATGACTGGTAATTCACATCTGTAATATATTAATCTTGTACTCAGAAATTGTTTTAGCTCTTTGATATAAACCACATCATATTGAATGTATTTTTGGTTTACAGGTATCATGCAAATATCCTATTCCGCCGTCTCGCGCCACTAAATCCAGTTGAACATATTCGGATTTGTGATGGTTTGTTTAGGTAAATCTGAATTAGTTACATACATACACACGTGTTTTTCTTCAAATTTTCTTAAGTTTGATATGGAATGTCAATTTACAGGCTCATTGATAAAACAATTTCTCCTGCTTATGAACTTGTTCGTCAGCCACAGCTTCAATCTACCGATTCTGATTCAATGGAGACAGATATTAACTTCACGAAAAAATCATTTATTAATCTCCCAAAAGAATTATTCGAGATGCTTACTTCTGTTGGGCCCTATCTTCATCGTGATACATTACTACTGCAGAAGGTGGGCATTTTTATTTTTAATATTTCCAAGTTATGTTAAATGTTGATATGTTTCTGCTATAGTTTTTCCTGAATAACGAACACATTTTTGTTGGTTATGATTAGGTATGCAGAGTGCTGAGAGGTTATTACCTTTCTGCACTCAGAAGTGTCAATTCTGGTGATGACTTGAATTTGAGTGAAAATCGAACTCCTCGGCTCCACCTAAAGGACACTAGGTTAAACCTTGAGGAAGCACTTGGTGCATGTCTACTTCCTTCACTTCAGTTAATACCAGCAAATCCAGCTGTTGGACAGGAGATTTGGGCTGTACTGAGTCTACTTCCTTACGAGGTTTGTATTTTGTTTTTAATTATTTGATGAAATCCCAACTCTGAATTAATGAATTTCATGTTGTTAGGCGAGGTATCGTTTATATGGGGAATGGGAAAAGGATGACGAGTGCAACCCCATGGTTCTATCTGCAAAGCAGACAGCAAAGGTTATATATACATTATTATTGTTATTATTTTTATTATTACACTCAGTTGCCCTTTGATTATTCTAGAAGTGTATTTGATCGTATGTTTTTCTTGCAGCTGGACACCAGAAGGATCCTGAAACGGCTTGCAAAGGAAAACTTAAAGCAGCTTGGACGGATGGTTGCAAAGTTAGCTCACGCAAATCCCATGACTGTGCTTCGAACCATAGTTCACCAGGTACGGTTGACTGTACACACTCCATCATTGTTCCGGTTACATTTTTTTTCTCTGTGCTGTCAAAATAACTTTACCTTTCTAACTCTAATTTACAGATAGAGGCATATAGGGATATGATTGCTCCAGTTGTAGATGCATTCAAATATTTGACACAGGTGTCTATTTGACCATCGGTTTTCTTTCTATATTTGATTCGTTTCACTCTGTTTTGTGCTGTTCTTATTGGATCTTTGTGGTTTTCTCTACAGCTTGAGTATGATATTTTGGAATATGTTGTCATTGAACGACTGGTACAAGGTGGTCGTGAAAAGCTAAAAGATGACGGTCTAAACTTATCAGACTGGCTTCAATCTCTGGCGTCATTTTGGGGTCATTTGTACGTAAACGTTTCTCTTTTTTTGCTGCCTTGTTTTGTTTATATAAAATTTATATTCTTGGATCTTTATGTGCCACTGGCTAGGATTCATGATCTTTTACCTTCCATGTGGGATATTGGAACTTAAATGTAGGATATTAGAATACTTTGACCCTAAACTCATTATACTTAAGACTGTGAAGGTACCTATGGAGTTGTGTAGTATATTGTGTTTCTCTTTTTTTGCATAATTGTTTATTTAAGTGATTTATTTCCTGTTGGCCCTATAGTGCTGGTGTGACATTTTTACCAATATATAGTTTTGTTAACTAGAGTCCATGGCAATCTTTACCGACCGGATTGTGGATTGTCAGCAGCATGGTTAAAGCTATGAACAATTTCAGATTTTCTTGAGCTTTAAGAAGTTCCGTTATTAGCTTGGATTTTGGGACATGCATCTGGAAGATGAAATTTTAAGTGAAAACCCGAGGTGCATTGTGTTCATTTTGGTCTGTTGGAGACACTAAGCCCTAATCCTCTAGGCGTCCTTTGTTCCTTTTCTCTGTTTCAAAAGAGGGACAAGGACCTCTCTTGCTGGATGTTTTGGAACAAAGCATGATCGATGATTGTATCTTGTTAAAAGAGAAGTTTTTTTCAATGTGAACCGGAGTTCTTTCTTATGGGTATGATCATTTGAATGCCATAGCTGGGATCACTAAGTTCAAGATTTTTAACTCATGGTACTATGGTAATACTAGAAAGCAACCATAAAAACTAGTGTAGGCGGGGGGTTATACCTGTTGGCTGAAGAAGGGACTTTTGGAGGCGGGATAGATGAAACCCTTTTGTTGACATGGTAGTACTAGAAAGCAACCATGTCAATACCCTAAACCCTAAAAACTAGTGTAGGCCGGCATTATGCCTGTTGACTGAAGAAGGGACCTTTGGAGGCAGGATAAATGAAACCCTTTTGTTGATATGGACTCTTTTCTACGACTCGTTTTGTATGACGGGATTCAAATCTTGCATATGAAAGTGTGAATAAAAGTTTTTATGAAAACACCTGGGGTTTGACTTGCATGCTAATTGGTCAATGTGTGGTGATTGGGACTCCTATCTGTTTTGGATCTTCCCTTGGTGGGTGTTGGTTGAAATGTTGAATCTCTATTCTTTTCTTACTGGTTTGGAGTTAACATAAGTTTCAATCTGAAACCCCTCTAGGACGGGCCTTACGACTGTTGTATGTGTTCTACATTTACTAATAAGAGGGAATTTCAGTCATGCTGAACATATGCGAAGGCAATGCATTGAATGGTTTTCTGAATAAAGACATGCAGTGTGAATGCTGAAGTATTTTCTTAAGCTTCATCTTCCAAAGCTACTGAATTTGATGCTGAACTTTCACACAATGAATGGGATATATTGTGAGATGCTTGGCGTTTATGTGTATTCTTGTATGTCATAATCCGGTAGTCACACCTCAGCTACCTGGTGATATTTGCCCTCTTGTTCTACTGTCATGCGACTCCTACATTGCTGCTAGAAGAAAGTGGTGAAGTTGTCTATTTTTTCTCTCTCCACTAGTAGATTGCCTTTATATGCATTAACTTGTAAAGTTTTGTCACCAAGTCTTTTTGGATACTAGATGTGAAATCGATATTTTTTATTTCAAATATATATTTTTTGCTTGTATTCATTTTTTAGCTCATTAACACATAAACTGTATTTGGACCGCCGGCTCTCTTTGATGATTTGTGAGTTTGCTAGTTTAATGATCAGCTCATTCACATTAATTAATCTTGGGATTTTGTATATACAACAACATTATAATTTCATGCGCTAAAATATATTGAATGGTCATATCATTGCTTTTCAATATTTCCTGAAAATTTGGAAGTGATCATAGTAGTTCTTGATTGAACTGCACTGCACATATAGCAGAAGTAATCTTCAATTTCATTCACACTTTAACCATTAATGCTTTGATCATATGAACTCGAATAAGACATACTTCGGTGTCATTGGTGACAAGTTCTCTGTTTTCCTATTTCTCTGTCTTCAACTTTCACTTGTAGCTGTCCTAATTTTTTGCATGTGTTAGTGAGTGGATCTTATTAATTTTGGTCCTTATATTATGACTGTAGTGATATGTGACAGCGTGCATTGAGGTTTCACCTTTTTCGTCTCACTTTAACTGATACTATTTAGCCAAGAATAACTACAAAGTGCTTATTTGCAGGTGTAAAAAGTACCCATCAATGGAACTCAGGGGTTTATTCCAGTATCTAGTAAATCAGCTGAAAAAAGGGAGTGGGATTGAACTTGTACTCTTGCAGGTACAACCAGATATAAAATTATGCTTCTCTTCTTTCTCTTGAATCTCTCTTATTATCTTGTTGAGAATCGCGTTGACGAGCATCTGTTACACGTTTGAGTATTTGACAAAGTGTTAATGAAGTGGTTTATCATTTGTGCAGGAACTTATCCAGCAAATGGCTAATGTTCAGTATACAGAGAACATGACTGAAGAGCAGTTGGATGCTATGGCAGGAAGCGAGACTCTACGATATCAGGCTACTTCTTTTGGTGCCACCCGTAACAATAAGGTTTATTATTTCTTAAGTCACGTGATGTAGCAAAGAAGCATCTGATTATTTTTTAACTTTTTTTTTATAGTGGGTTAACCTAGTTTTTATGGCAGGCTTTAATCAAATCCACCAACAGACTTCGAGATTCATTGCTCCCAAAGGATGAGCCCAAGCTCGCAATTCCACTTTTGCTACTTATTGCTCAGCATCGTTCTGTGTGAGTAATATCTTTTTCATTTTACTTGTTTGATGTGTTAAGAGAAGATTATACATAACCTGAACCGACCCGTTTATAAATACGCGGGTCAAAATTGCCGTTTCTAGGTTATAGTAGAGGCATGTTACAGTGTTATGTGCTCTGTAAGTACTAAGTTATCATATATGTCATTTTTGCTCAGGGTTGTCATTGAGGCCGATTCTCCTCACATTAAGATGGTCTGTGAACAGTTGGATAGATGTCACGGATCCCTTCTGCAATATGTCGAATTTTTATGTGGTGCAATGACATCAGTAAACTCATATGCTCAGTTGGTTCCAGATCTACATGATCTCATACATTTATACCACCTTGAACCTGAGGTTTCTTTTTCTCTATAATTACAATTATCCTTTTGTCCTAATTTTTAATTAGAACAGCTTCCTAATTATACTTCTTTTAGGTTGCATTCTTAATTTATCGACCTGTGATGAGGCTCTTCAGATGTCAGACTACATCCGATGTTTTTTGGCCGTTAGATTGTGATGAAAGTTCAAGTAGTTCAGCTCAAGGGAAGGAGGGTGGACTTATACTCGATATTGGTCCTCCTCGCAAACCCGTAACGTAATATTTTTTATACCTGTTTTCTAGGTCTTTTTTTGAGTAATATGCTATTTTCGCCCCTGAGGTTTGACCAGTTTTGCGACTTTCGTTCAAAGGTTTGTTTTTTCGCATCTGGATCCAAAAGTTCTGAAATCTTGCCATTTTCATCTGACTCGTTAACTCCATCCATTTTT
>JARYGA010038180.1:0-38227 GCA_030545235.1 Helianthus tuberosus | reverse complement strand
CTTCGTATAAACGCATGAGGCGATCCAGACCCTGTCGATAAAGATACAAGTATTAATGCGAAAGATAAGCAGGATAAAGACTAACATACTTGTACAGGATATCGGAAAGAAAATTCTACCTGTTTGAGGAATGAGGTGGCTTCGTTAAACCCATGATTCTCAAGAGAGAATGTTTCAGAAACAGCTGGGGAGTCAGTCTCCTTTCTCTTCCGAGAGCTGGATGCCCTGGTCCTGGATGCCGGAGGACCTTTGGGGGCTGAAACAGTCTTTGAGGAGGTAGGCTTTGGTGTAGCAGATGGCTTTGTCTTGGATTCTTGTTTGATGGGTTCAAGGCTGGAGTAGCAATCTAACTCCTCAAGTTCGAAACCTTCAAGGTTGACGACTGGTACTACATAAGGGAAGATATTCTTAAAACTCATCTTATTTTTGAAAAAATAATTAACATATGAAGATGTGCTTACCAGACATTTCTGAGCTTGATTTTTGATCTGTGAGAGACAGGGAAAAAGTTCTTTCACTGGCAGGAAGACGGTAGATTTCCTTGATCTTGGATTCGGATTCTGCGCTAGGAGGCACTAAATCTCTGAAATTCGCTGCATAAAAACATCAGAATATAAGTCCGGGATACAGTTTGAAGATATGATTGGGGATATTCCTAAAACCCTAAATCCTACCCTTGGTTAACCATTTAACCGGTAGATCGAAACCTTTGTCAATGGAGTCTCTTTTGACGAAAAAGAATTTTCGTCGCCATCGATCCTCATTCTTGGTGGCTTTAAGGACCAAAGGGTTCTTGATGGAGAACAGAAGATAACGGTGATTGCCATGAGATCTCAACCGGTATGCTACGGGAAGGTCCTCAACAAGTAAGTTAGGAAAATGACGAGATTTGATTTGATCCAACACTATCAAGATTCGCCAGACCATTGGCATAACTTGGGCATAACTAAGGCCGGTGAGGTCGAAAAAGCTGGAGATAAAGGGTGGAAATGGATACCGGAGTCCAAGAGAGAAAGGATAAGCGAAAAAACAAACCCACTCGTCGGATGATGCATCCGATCGGGCTTCCTTGTCAAAGGGGCGAAAGACCGTTCCGGTGGGAAAGGCACCGGAGTCTTTGAGAGCAGCAATATCAGCATTATTGAAGCAGCAAATCTCCTTTGCTGGATCGGTGATAAAGTTTTGACTTATGAGGCTTGAGGCTGACCGGTCTGAGCGGGATTTCGTTCGTGGTGCCATTGAGCAAATAAAGAAAAATTAAAGAAAGGAGATTAGAAAAGAAGATACCTGATGCTTGCTCGCAGATAAGGATGACCGAGACAAGGAGTCCCTCGGTTAATATAGGATGAATGTAGGGGGTAAAAAGTAAATAATGCTTTGGAAGTTGCACCGCTGTCATTTCAAGAGTCTAGTCATATTAATTGCCTTAAGTTATGAGGTGAAACTTTTGAAATATATCCGTTGGATTGGTATCCCAACTGATATATTTGGGGACAATTGTTAGGGGTCATTTTCTTAACATACGTATCTTGACCAATATCCTGCCTTTGTTTGTTTATTTGTGATCAGGATGCTGGAAGAGGATATTGCTAACATCTTGGGCGATATCCTGAGGCTTATTGAATTAACCACGTGCAGGTTAAGGGCTGAGGCTTGCTAACGGTTAAGAGGACTTCTTCTCCTCAAGACTCGGACGAATTTGTTGAGAAAGAGACGTTGAGCCCGAAAGACCAGGTCTACAACGTTCCAAGAAGGAATATTCGGTGGATCCCGCAAGTTTAGGGTAGTTAGTTATTTTATCTTTACTATAAATAGATGAGGTCGGATCAGCTTAGAACACAACAATTCACACTTACACTCTCGAACACTTTCACTCTCTAGCTAATTGCAAACACCACACTTGTATTTCATTTTTATTGTAACACTTAGTCGATCCGTACCACATCTCGCACTGTATCCTGATTTTTGAAGCAATTGAAGAACAAGGCAGCTGCGATTGTCAGCTCCTGAGGTTTTATGCCGGCGATCTAGATTGATCAAGGGCTTTCCTCGTACATCTCGTGTCGTTTACTTTAATTTCGCTCATTGTTTGATCATAGATACAGCTCAATATCCTGAGCCGTATCCTGAATACTGTTTTTCCAAATAACTTAACAAGTATATTTTCAACACACTTTCTAGCACACTACCTCACTTAACTAATTTGATCACTTAATTACTTCGGTAATTTTTGACCAAAACATAGTGGAAAGAAAATTTTGTCCCGAGTATGAAAAGGAACAAATGACAAATAAGTTCCTGACCCACCGGATGGTGGATGTAGACTGTCGAGGGTATACTTCGACATTCTTCGAGTATGCGAGAGTAGTACCAACTCTGGCTTCGCCAGAACCAGTACTTATATCTCGCTACATTTGGGGATTAATTGGCGAGATCCATAATATTGTCAAGGCTGCGAGACCCCGCACGATCGATGATGCGGTAGAGTTAGCTAACACTCTGACTGACGAACTGGTACGCACAAGAGAAGAAAACCGGAAGAAGGAAGTAGCCCAAAAGATTACCTAGGGATTCCGTATGGGTAACTGTAACAATTTCAAATGAAGGGGAACCGGGCAATCTTCCACTGGTCCATTTTGCAATTCTTGCAAAAAGAAGCATTTTGGAAGATGCAAAGGATATTGCAATTTTTGCAAGATTCCGGGACACCAAGAGGAAGATTGCAGGAAGAAGAAATTCACAGTTTGCTACAACTGTGGAGAAGCTGGACATATTAGGCCAGACTGCCCTAAATTGGTTAAACCCGCTGACAACAAAGCTAAGCCTGCAGAAGGAACTAACAAGAAGAACGTAAGAGCCTTCCAACTGACTACTCAGGAAGCTGAGCTAATCCTAGATGTGATAGCTGGTACGTTCGTAGTTCACAACGTTTATGCAAAAGTATTATTTGACTCTGGTGCAAACCAAAGTTTTATAAATACTTCATTCTGCCAAGCACTTAATTTACCCTTAACCCAACTTAGGCAGATTCTTACAGTCGAAACGGCAGACAGAAATTCCGTTAACATAGATAAAGTTTTGCAAGAAGGAAAGATAGAACTCTTAGGACATAATTTTTCTGCAAACTTGTTACCTATGAACTTAGCCGGATTCAATGTTGTGTTAGGAATGGATTGGTTAGTAGCCAACCATGCTCGAATTCTTTGTGATAAGAATTCCATACACCCTCAGGAGAATTAGTAGTGATTACAGGAGATAAGCCACGAAAGCCACTGAAATTCATTTCAGTAATGAAATTGGCCAGTTATTCCAGAAAACAAGAAATGGCGTATATGATTTCAGTAATCATTAACACGAAAAGTAAAGAACTTAAGGATATTCCAGTAGTATCATAATAATCGGATGTATTCCCAGAAGAACTACCTGGATTACCACCTGATAGAGAAGTTGAATTTAGAATTCATCTAATTCCTGGAACTACACCGATAGCTAAAGCACCTTATCGGTTAGCACCCACCGAAATGCTAGAATTGAAAAAGTAATTAGATGAATTACTAAGCAAAGGATTCATACAACCTAGTTCATCCCCTTGGGGAGCACCAGTGTTGTTTGTAAAGAAAAAGGATGGTTCGATGTGAATGTGTATCGATTATAGGGAATTGAATAAAGTTACAATTAAGAATCGATACCCATTACCTAGGATTGATGATCTTTTTTATCAACTTCAAGGAGCTAGATATTTTTCTAAGATAGATTTACGCTCCGGATATCATCAATTAAAGGTACAAGAAGAAGACATACCTAAAACTGCTTTCAGGACTAGGTATGGTCATTACGAGTTTACAGTCATGCCCTTTGGGTTAACAAATGCTCCTGCAGCATTTATGGACATGATGAATAGAATCTGTAAACCGCATTTGGATAAATTTGTAATTGTCTTCATCGACGATATACTTATTTATTCCAAAAGTCAGGAGGAACATTGTAAGCACCTGCAATTACTCTTAACTTTGTTAAGAAAGGAGAAGTTTTACGCCAAATTCTCGAAGTGTGAATTTTGGCTACAAGAAGTGCAATTTTTAGGGCACATGGTGAATCACGAAGGTATTCACGTAGATCCTGCTAAGATAGAAACGATCACTAAATGGAAAGTTCCGCAATCAGCGATGGAAATTAGAAGTTTTATAGGCTTAGCCGGTTACTATAGACGATTTATTAAGGATTAAGATAGTTGTACCATTAACTAAGCTAACCTGTAAAGCAGTTAAGTTTGAATGGGGACCTAAACAAGAAGAAGCTTTTAAGATCTTAAAACAGAAATTAACCAATGCTCCAATTCTAGCTTTAACCGAAGGAACAGAAGATTTTGAAGTATATTGTGATGCTTCAAAGCTAGGATTAGGATGTGTGCTTATGCAACACAAGGAGGTAATTGCGTATGCATCAAGGCAATTGAAAAAGCACGAAGAAAACTATACAACTCATGACTTAGAGTTAGGAGCCATAATTTTTGCCCTTAAGATTTGGAGACATTATCTGTATGGAAGTAAATTTACTGTCTATACAGATCATAAGAGTTTAAGATACATATTTGGGCAAAAAGAATTGAGTATGAGGCAAAGGAGATGGATGGAAATCCTAAGTGACTACGACTGTGATATTCAGTATCACGATGGAAAAGCAAACGTAGTTGCAGATGCTTTAAGTCGTAAGTATCATGAAAAGCAAAAACGAGTTCGTGCTCTTAGATTAAATCTACAGTTAGATTTAATGGAACAATTAAAGGATGTTCAGGAAACAGTAATCCAGGATGTTGCTGAAGGAATGAAAGGACGAATAAAAGAATTAGAGCAAGGAAGTGATGGAATTTGGAGATTCCATAAGAAATGAATTTTGGTACCAAAACAGGGAAAATTAAGGAATAAGATCTTAGAGGAAGCTCATAAATCTAGGTATACCATGCATCCTGGAAACAATAAGATGTACTAAGATTTAAGAAATAATTTCTGGTGGATAGGAATGAAAAAGGACATAGCTAGGTATGTTACTAAATGTCATACTTGTTCACAAGTTAAGGCAGAACACCAGAAACCTTCAGGTCTACTCCAACAATTAGAAATGCCTGTATGGAAATGGGAACTCATAACAATGGACTTTGTTACTAAGTTTCCCAAAACCAGAAAAGGTAATGATGCGATTTGGGTAATTGTGGATCGATTAACCAAATCAGCTCATTTTCTACCCATGAAAGAAACCTTAAGCATGGAAAGGTTGGCAAAGTTGTATGTAGATGAAGTAGTATCCTTACATGGAGTCCCACTCTCCATTGTATCGGACATGGATAGTCGTTTTACTTCCCATTTTTGGAAAAGTTTCCAAGAAGCAATGGGAACCCGACTAAATCTAAGTACTACATACCATCCTCAAACAGACGGACAAAGTGAAAGGATGATCCAAACCCTGGAAGACATGCTTATGGCATGTGTGATCGATTTTGGTGGGAATTGGGACAACCATTTACCCTTAATCGAATTCTCCTATAATAATAGTTATCATTCAAGCATCGAAGCTGCCCCATTCGAAGCACTATACGGACGGAAGTGTAGAACTCCAGTTTGTTGGGCAGAAATAGGAGAAAGTCAATTATCATGTCCCGAGATTGTACAAGAAACTACCGACAAGATTACTCAAATCAAGGAAAGATTAAAGACGGCTTGAGATCGCCAGAAAAGTTATGCAGACAATAGATGCAAGCCGTTAGAGTTCCAAGTTGGAGACAGAGTACTGTTAAAAGTTTCTCCTTGGAAAGGAGTAGTTCGGTTCGGTAAGAAAGGAAAGCTAAGTTCAAGGTACGTAGGACCATTTCCAGTGATCCAACGTATAGGACCAGTTGCTTATCGTTTACAACTACCAGAGGAATTAGCTGGAGTACATGACGTATTTCATGTATCCAACCTCAAGAAATGTCTATCTGACGAATCTTTGGTAGTACCTCTTCAAGATGTAGAGGTAAACGAAAAGTTAAAATTTGTTGAGAAACCTCTTCAGATAGAAGGCAGAAAGGTTAAGTTTCTCAAATGCAAACGGTTAGTACTTGTCAAGGTCAAGTGGGATTCAAAAAGAGGACCCGAATACACTTGGGAGCTGGAATCAGAGATGAAGCGAAAGTATCCTCACTTATTCCAGTAAATCTCGAGGACGAGATTTTTATTAAGGTGGGGAGGATGTAACAACCCTCATTAAAAATTACTATTTCTTATGATTTATTGTCCAATAGGAAACCCTAATTGAGACCCTCAAGTGATTCTGCACAAACCCTAAAATTTTCAAAACAATCAGAATCAGGATCAGGGCCCCTAAAACTCAGGGGGGTATTCCCTATTGACGATTATCCACATAATTTGCTGCCAAAATCGAATTTTGACAAAAGACCAACTAAGCTAAGCTAGTTAGGGACGTGGCTACCCTATGGTAGAGTGTGACCCCTCGCGTCACGCGATGCACCCACGTAGACCCCTCGCGTCACGCGAGGGTGTCAAATTTTAAGTATAAATAGAGGGGTGTGGGACTTGAATTCTGGCACTTGTTCGACGTAAAAATTCGTTTTCTACGTTGAGTTATCTTCTGTTTACTATAAAAACACACACTAGCATGAAACGCTGCCGCAAAACAGGGTAATAACTCGATCGCTGCTACGATTCATTGTCCGATCGATTGAAACTATCCCATGGATGTTTAAGTGCTGCCCACATTAGGGTTATGCTTTGTCATTCGTCATTAATTCGATGGATGTTTAAGTATCGCACTTTGTCATTCGTTGTGAGGGTTTAATCTCGTGAGTTATCGTAAATGATGTATTAGTTACTGACCTAGTTCGTGTGCATGTTGTTTAAATTTAGGTTAAAAGGCTAACCAGTAGGCTAAACTCTGCCCGTATAAATCTGCAATGTGAGTCATTCTCTTTTTATCAACTGTTTTACAATACCTCAAATCATTTTCAAATGTTATAATTACAGGGAGTAAGTCGTGGTTATCTTAATCACTGGCTAGTGGGGTATTGTGCACATTACTAATTTTCTCCCGGTTAGGTTCATTGACCTAACAGGGATAATCATCACTACTTGGGTGACAGGACCCAATAGTGGTATGACCATCGTCACACAGTGTGACACGACGCCAGATAAAAATAAGATAGAAGCCATTGTAATCGCTCTTATGCTGTAATTGATAACTATGTGTCATTTTATCAAATTTGAGTGACTCGTCAGCATTTCCCCGCTGATAAAATATTTTTAAAACATGTTTCAGGCGACCTGCTGTAAATCAAGGAAACATGCTAAGGAGCACTACCAAGCTTGAAGAGGTGGCTCAGTTAAAATGAATAAACATGTTTTAATAAATCAGGGAATTTCCTAGTTAAATTCCTCTATTGTAAATTACGGGGTTTATCTCCAATTTATGGAATAAAAGAATTGGGCATTTTGAGTTTTAAAAAGATCATGTTAAAATCTTCCGCTGTCGCATCATAGATACCACGGGTTCCTGTCCCGCGGCTCTTGACTGGGTCAAACCGGGGCTGGGGTCGTGACACTTTAGCACTTCTACCAACACCTTCTTGGTAAGGTGGGCAAAAGTGAGAGATGCAAGCTTACTCAAGGCATCCGCCTTTTTGTTTTGGGACCTGGGAATTTGCTTGATGTTGCATGCTTGGAAGGTTTTCATCAGCTCCTTGGATTTTTCTTTGTATCTTTTCATGTTGGGCTCTTTTGCAACATAGCTATTGTTTACTTGGCTTGAGACCAGCAATGAATCTGTGAACACTTCAAGCTTTTGGACTTTATTTCTTTGGCTAGTCTTAAGCCGGCGATCAGTGCCTCGTATTCAGCCTCATTGTTGGTGGTATGAAAATCAAAACGGAGAGCATACGTGAATTCCATCCCTTCTGGGTTGATCAAAATGAGCCCAGCCCCTGACCCTTCAACGCTTGAAGCCCCATCGGTGAAAAGCTTCCAGGCTTCAAGGTTTGAAGGTTCAGTGGCAGCGGTGTTCACTTCAGTGATTGTTTGCTTTGGGACTTCTACAATGAAATCGGCCAAGACTTGGGATTTTATAGCTTTTCTTGGGACATAGGTGATGTTATGCTCACCTAGTTCCACTGCCCATTTGGCTAGTCGTCCTGAGTTTTCTGGTTTTTCAAGCACACTCCTAATAGGTTGGTCAGTGACCACTTGTATAGGGTGTGCTTGGAAATACCTTCGAAGCCTTCTAGCTGTTTGAACTAGGGCTAGGGCAAGTTTTTCAAGGGGAGGATATTTGGTTTCAGCTAATTTTAGAGTTTTGTTGAAGAAATAAACAGGTACCTAAACCTTGTCTCGCTCAATGGTGAGGACCGCGCTTATGGCCTCTTCAGCAACTGAGAGGTATACCGAGATTAACTCTCCCGTTTCGGGGGCTGCAATGTCCGGTAAGGAAGCTAGATGTTGTTTCATCTTGTTGAAGGCTTCTTCAGCTTCCTCAGTCCATTTGAAGTCCTTCTTATCAGAGCAGCCCTTGAGCGTTTTGAAAAAAAGGTAAAGACCTTTCAGCCAACTTGGAGGTAAAACGCTTCAAGGCTGCAAGCTTCCCGTTTAAGCTTTCAACCTCTTTCTTGCTTCTTGGTGGTTTGGTTTCTAGAACAACTTTCACCTTGCTCGGATTGGCTTTAATGCTTTGTTTCCCCACAATATGCCCAAGGAATTTACCTTCCTCAAACCCAAAGGAACACTTTTCGGGGTTGAGTTTCATGTTGACCTTCCTTAGGTTCTTGAAGGTTTCTTGGATGTCATCGAGCATTTGATATTCCGTCTTGCTTTTAATCACCAAGTCGTCGACATATGCCTCCATGTTTCGACCAATTTGACTTGAAAAGGCCTTGTCAACTAGTCGTTGGTAGGTCGCTCCAGCGTTTTTGAGGCCAAAAGGCATTTTTTGATAACAAAAGATTCCTTTGTCCGTGTGAGCTGTCTTTTCCTCATCCTCTTCCTTCATGAGGATTTGATGATAACATTTGTATGCATCAAGAAAACACTTGAACGGATAACCGGTGAGGGAGTCCACCTTGAGATCAATTTCAGGTAACGGGTAGCAGTCTTTGGGACAAGCCTTGTTAAGGTCCTTGAAGTCTATGCACATTCTCCATGAATTGTCTGGCTTTCGGACCATCACCGGGTTTGCAACCCAAGATTGATATTTGACTTCGCGAAGAATACCGGCTGACACAAGCTTTTCAACCTCTTGGCATGCGGCTAAGCTTCTTTCGGGTGCTAGACTTCGTTTCTTTTGGACCACGGGCTTGATATGAGATGGTATTTTTAGCTCGTGCTCAGCAATGCTTCGAGGGATGCCTGTCATATCTTCCGGGCACCAAGCGAAGACATCACTATAATGTTCCAACAGTTTTTCAAGGTACGATAGGGTTTCTTGTGAAAGGCTAGGATTGACCCTTATCTTCTGCTCGGGGTACTTAGGATTTATAATTAGCCTTTTCCTGTCTTCTTCACTTTTGGAGCTTTCACCCTCAACCATGTAGGCTTCCTGGGAAGGTTGAAGGGTCGCTATTCCCCTCTCGGTGGGAAACTTGACAGTGCCATGGCCTCCCGATGATCACGTCATAATTTGAGGGAATATTGATAACCACAAAGGTGAGTGGTTGGATTCTCTCCTTCTGACCTTCACTGAAACGAACATCAAGTGTCAATTGCCCTAAAGGCTTGAGGGGTATATCGGCAATACCTTTTATGGAGGTTCCGGAGGGCTGGAGCCTTGAACATTCTTCATTGCTTAAACGGTTGAAGAACTTCTCAAACATGATTTCGGTGGCAGCACCAGTGTCTATGTAAGCTTTACTTGTTTGCAATGTTCCCACAGTAGCTTCAACCACAAGTGGGCTTGAAAGAGGGTCCTTTTCAGTTGGGGGGGAAGCAAACACACTGAAGCTCCCAAGCTTCCAACCGATGTCTTTTATGTGGAACCCTTCCATCGAAATCTACCATATTGACTTCCTTGCCTTTTCCTTCGGCCATTTTGTCCCTTACTCACTTCACCAAGTGAGCAAGTTCCCCGGACTTGACGGCTTCTTCGATCCTCTTTTTAAGTTGGAAGAAATCATTGGTATGGTGTCCCTTTTCTTCATGAAATTCACAATATTGTGTGGAGTTTTCATTCTTCCTGCTTTTGGGGAGAGGCGTAGGAGGCTGAAAGTTCTGCTTGACTTCTTCCGTTGCGAGGATCTCTTGAGGAGTCTTTGTGAGGGGTGTGAAATTTATGCCTTTCTCCCTGGTGGAAGGGTTTCGACCTTCGAGCCTTCAATGGTCTGAACCCTTTTGACGCCTGTCATAGGAGTTAAAGTTCCCTCTTTTTCTGGCTGGGCTGTTGCTTCGCCAACTGGATCCTCTCTTCCTTTGCTCTTTAATATCTACTGCCTCCTCTCCCCGGATATAGGCTTCTGCTCTTTCGAGAGCTTCTTCCAAGGTCTTGGGCAGGGATTTGTTGAAATCTCTTGTGAGATATTTTGAGGTGATAGCATTCATAAAACCAGCTACCCTCATTTTCTCGTCTACCCCTACATATGTGAGACCTTCCTTCTTGTATCGTTTGATAAACTCTCGAAGACTTTCATCATCACGTTGTTTTATCTGAAAGATCACTGTTGCATCTTTGACATATCGCTTTTGTTGGGAGAAATTGGCCAGAAAACCCTTGCTGAGGTCGTCGAAGCTTCGAATGCTTCGAGCAGGTAAATCATTGAACCAAATCCTGGCTGATCCGACAAGAGTTTGCATGAACATTAGACAACATTCAGCGTTTGACCATTTCTCAATCCTTGCTGCACCGGTGAAGATCTGAAGATGGTCCTCAGGATCTTCAGTCCCATCATATGTTTTGATGTGGGATGGCATCTTGATCTTTGTTTGAAAATCATAATCGGCTATTTGCTGTGAAAAGCATGAGAGGTTACTCGGGTTGTAAGGTTTGGCCAAATCTTCTTCAGCCCTTGCACCCGTGTTGTTGCCATTGTTGTTGTTCCCCTGAGTGGCCAGCACCTGATTAATAAAGTGCTACCACGGGAAGCTGGCCATCATCTGGGTCATCATTTGGGGCATGAGGTTGAAGCCTTGAAGGCTTCCGGGTGCTACTGGGCAACTAACTCCCAAAGGGGTGCTCATAACAGCACTTCGTGCCAAGGGGAGCACGGACAAAGCTTGTTCCCATGAAGTTGTTGTTGAGGGTTGAAGGCTCGTTACTGGGGACTGCAGGAGCTGGTCAAGGGTCAGCTCATGCCCCAAAGGAGCACCACTTGTAGCTGTTTGAGACGAGAAGAGAGGATACGCTGTAGGATTTGGCCTTGCGGACAGATATGGATTAGGGTTTGGAGGATTACTGGGACCAGCCTCATCCCAAGATGTAAAAGGAGGGACGGGAGGTCCGGGAGACAGCGTTGGTTCTGGCTCATCATAGTCTAGACGAATCCTCACTCCCTTGTCCCTTTCCCTACTCACATATTGGTTGAGGAGGGACCTCAACTCAAGGAAATTGTTGGCAACCCCCTCAGGGGTAAGTTCAACACGTGCTGGGGTGTCAGAGATACCAACGTTGGGGGAAGGGACTCCGGATCTGGATGGTGTTGGGGTGTTGAAAGTGAGAAACTCGGGAGTGCTCCCCGGAGTTGAGAAAGAAGTTGGTATAGCCACATGAGTTTGGCTAGTACCCGGGGTAGAGGTGTTTGGAACCTGATTTACTTCTCCCGGGGATCCACTTTCTGACATGGTAGTTTCAAGAGAAAAGAGCTACACTACTAGGTCTTTTTGAGGAGAAATAGTGGCGTAGCCCCACGGTGGGCGCCAACTTGTTGATGCAACAAATAATAGACCAAAGATAGTAGCTTGACTGGTTAGGCTAAAGGGTTGAAGGGTTCAACTTTGCCTAACGCAGGTCGTGCCCCCCCCCCCCCCCCCACGTTTGCAAGACGTGGAGAGATGTTCACTAGTTTAATTTTGTAGTTTGCTAAAGATCCTCCTCTGAAATGTGTTCAGATTCAGATGTGCAAGCAAATGGAATGTGTGTGTTGAATGTGAGAGAAAGTATCTTGCATGAAGCAAGTACTCGTGATGTATGACCAGAGATTTCAGGAAATCAGGGCTGGCCAGGAATGTCCTCCTTAGTAAATGAAGTGTCTAATTTATAGGAGAAGACATCACTCAAAGAGGAATGCATTTGACTAGTGACCATGCTTGCAGTGGGGGTTTTGCCCTTTTTGGGGGTTGAAGGTTTTGACCTGCGGGTAAAAGGGGGTGTTATGTGGATCCGTGTTGCTTTTGCGGCTGGTGAGTTGGTGAGGCAATCCGGAGATGTGACCATTTACTGTTCCCGTATTGCTTTACTTCATCTCCTCAGCTTTTCAACCTTTGAACCGTTTAACCTTTTAAGCATTCATGTATTAAATCACTTTATTTGATCTTGGGCTACCCACGTCATCATCCCCTTATAGATGATTTTCTTTTGCTGTAAAAAATAATATATATCTATCTGTTGAAACATATGGAAATCTTTTTAAATAACTGATCACGACGAATTCACTTTTATCTTCAAGACACACATGTTGAGAGTATATTTTTATCTACACTATTGATGTATAAAAGCTATTTTTTCTTTTGTAACCATGAATTAACAGTCAACTATCTTTTAAAATACATATTAATCAACTTAATTACAAATTATAATATCTTTTAGGAAAATTGTTTTTTAATAAACCAACATTTGTCCCGTTGGTAAATAATAATCTTACCTACGTAATTGGTATACAATAATCCTACCTATCAACATGTTGGTACTCAATGAACTTCCGTTAATTTTTTTTAACTGAAGTTAATTTTTAAGTTTTATTTATTACACAAAAAGTCCCTGTAGTTGTAATTTACTAGTTTTAACTATTTTATAAAACAAAAAAACCTAAAGGGACTGTAATTTACTAGTTTTAAAATAGTAAAAACTAGTAAATTACAACTATAGGGACTGTTTGTGTAATAAATAAAACTTAAAAACTAACTTCAGTTAAAAAAATTAACGGAAGTTCATTGAGTACCAACATGTTGATAGGTAGGATTATTGTATACCAATTACGTAGGTAAGATTATTATTTACCAACGTAACAAATGTTGGTGTATTAAAAACCAATTTTCCTATCTTTTAACAATCTATAAGATATGGGCCTGAATGCTAACATCAATTTGGATCTCAAGCCCACAGGATGCATACATATTATTATATATATTATATATATATTGTTAGTAAAGGACGATGAATAGTAATTTTAATTTTATAATAATACGTAGCTTTTTATTATTTTTTTTATTTTTAATAACATATTTTTAATTTTTTTTCATTTTTAAAACCACATATTTCCTATACCATTTTTTTGATAATTCTTGTTTCTTTTTTAGAACATATATTATCGATTAATTTGATACTTCTTTAATAATTTACGTTTATAACTTTTTCTAAAAACTTAAGAACGTAGTTATGCTTAATTTTTTTCCGGACATTCTGTCATAAGTTTTGTTAAAAACGAAATTGTACTTATAATAAAGTATTTATTTGGTATCATAAAACAGTACGATGATAAACTAAACTGTTCTAATGGTTTGGCTTTCTAAACAACATGCTTTATTTTCAAAATCACGTTTGTTTTACATTATCATTTGCTCGGTATCGACGCAACAGGCGACGACAAAAAAACTAGTTATTATTATTAATCATCATAATTGTTTTTGTTTTGATGAATGGTGCTCGACCTTCTTTTACTTTTTTTTTCTTTTGTCTTGTTTGTGTTTTTATATTTTTATCCTACGACTTTTAGCATTAACACTTATACTCCCTTATCTTTCTAAAAATTTTATAATTGGGGTTTTCATGTTGATTTTTACGTAAGTGTCGATATAAATTCAAGTTGATTTACATTTTGATGTAAATTTCCCCCCGAAATAAGTTGGGTCGAATAGAATATGTTCTTAGGCTTATTATTGTGTACATTTTCAGTTGTTCTACGTTTTTGACTTTTTTTTTGTCGGAAATGAGTCAAGTTAAATATAATATGTGTTTGTGCTTATTTTTATGGGTTATTGGATTTTAATAATCCTAAGTTTCACCATTTGGCCGATAATAATCCCAACTTTAAAAATTCCCTCCAATAATCTCAACTTGTAAAAGTTTGGCCATCATTGATCCTTTTCTAACATAGGTGTACTTAAATCAATTAAAGAGTCTCTATGTGTAATTGAATCTATTGAGGAGACCAAATTCTTATATGTTTGAAAAGGATCAATGGCGGCCAAACTTTTACAAGTTGGGATTATTTGAGGGAATTTTTAAAGTTGGGATTATTATCGGGCAACTGGTGAAACTTAGGATTATTAAAATCCAATAACCCTATTTTTATGTATGTTTTAGTTGGTCTACTTTTTTACATAAATTTTGTTCAGAAACGAGTCAGCTCAAATATAATACGTTTACATTAGACGGTATAAATTCGAGTTACTTTACGTATTGACACCCCGCAACCCGTCGTACCATTTTTAACTTAAAAACAATATTTGCTTAGTTTTATGTATGTATCGATATAAATTTAAGTTGGTTTACGTTTCAACGTAAATTTTAATGTAAGTTATATTTAAACTAGCATTTACGTTAAGACAACATAGTTCGACACAAGAAAATCACGGCTCCAAAAGAAAATTCTAAATTTTCTTTCTGGCCGGAGTGAGGCAACGAGGCTCTCCAATTTGGGGAGTACGGTAGCCTAATACAAGAAAATCACCGCTCCAAAAGAAAATCTATATATAATCTAAAATTTAGTTGCATGTTCTATTTTGAAATCAACATTTATGAAGTTTTAAATGCAGTCCTTCCTCTCATTTAACATCCAGAAACTCAAACGTCCAAACCGTAGTGATGAATTAATTTCATTGGAAACCCTTGAGCTATTCGATCAGTTTCATCCTTTTCATAGCTCTGATTTGTCAATTTGTAGAAGCAAACCCTAGGGCGTAGCCTGTCCCACTGTCACCAAACTACCTTCCAATTCAGTTTCAAATCTCAAGCCTTACAAGCTCAATCCTACTTATCTTTCTTCACCGTTGAAATCATCCTTCAGCTTTCGCCCAATTACCGGTGTTTCGGTTCGTAAATTGCCTTTAATCTGTTGTTCATCAAACCTAGGACACTGGATTTCAACCCCGTTGTCGGTGCCGGAGCATGAATCAGATGGTTTTGAGGTTAAGGTGTCGGTTTTTAATAGTGGTGACGCAGGTCACGTGGCGGCATTGAAGAAGTCGTACAGATGGTGGTGCTTGGATCGTTGTTTGGGCTCTGGTATCTATTTAACATCTACTTCAATATCTATAACAAGTAGGTTTGTTTTGTTTGTTGTATGATTTACAACTTGTATATTGATTGTTAGGTGATGCCCTCATCCTTCATATTAGTTTAAGTTATTTAGGCACAGTGATTGATGTCTGATTAGTTGTTGTTGTTTTTTTTTTTTTTTGTTATGGTTGTTGCAGATTAAACTGAATGGGCTTTTGCACCGTGGTGATAATTGTGCTCTAAAGGTGAGATTTGTTTCTCTTTATCTTTATAACTTATGCATTGGTCTATGTTTTGATTTTGTGAATTCTTTTGCTACTGTTGGTTCCGTGTTTCAATGGATATTAGTTTAGCTTTTACATGATTAGCATGAAATTAATAAAGTACTCAAATTCTTAAATCTTTTATCTTCAATATTTATTTTTCATATGTATTTACATTGGGTGAGACTCAGATTTATCATCGTCGTCCTTTCTTTTTCTGTTACCGTTCATCGCAAACCAGCAATCCGCGACCATTGGTGCTGCATTGATTCGCCTTTGTTTGATCGTAAAAAAACTTAAATCGTTCTTCCGGTCGGCTCCGCTCCGCAATCGAGGTAGCATCTAAATTATTATAACTTTGGTTACTTGCACCATTAGACCAAAAAAAAACCTTCAACTTCCTTACGAAGAAAAATTTCGAAGACTCCATTTTTGTAACTGGCATGTATTAATCCTATAATCAATGACTTTAATTAAATGAAAAATTAAAATCATTGAATGAATAGCATCTAAATTATTATAACTTTGGTTACTTGCACCATCAAAACAAAAAAAAAAGCCTCTTAAATACATTTGTGTCTTTCAAGTTGTAATTGCATATTAACAAGGGGCCAGAAATAAACAAAATTTGACCCGTTTCTAATTCCCCCTTTCTTGTTTCTCACACCCTAAAATGTTCTTCCCTTTCGTCCGTGAAATTGAACAGGCCCTCCATGGAAGCATGAATCGGTCTTCTTTCTTCTCTATTATGGCTATCGATGGGGCAAGAAATCCTTACCAAGAGAAGTTTCGCAATCTTCAATACAGGTTATTGATGTCCAATGTTTTCAATCGACCTTCAATCTTCAATACAGGTTATCGATCTAGGTTGTGGATTTGGAACTCTGGTGACTTTGCAACTTCCAGATACCCAATCGTTTTTCTTTCTTCTAGAGCCTGTCACAGTCATAGTTCTGAACCCTAATACCCAGCAGTTTCCTCTCATCTATACTACACCCTCCATCTCCAAACACCACCTCCACTTCGCCGGTCACCCATCCTCATCAAGCACCGGCCGTCGCCACCACTCACACGATCCATCTCTGTCGCCGGTCACCCACCACCGTACCCAATCGTCATCGGACACCTCTTCTGCCGCACACAGTCATCATCACCGCAGGTCGCTGGTCTGAACCACCACCCTTCTTCGTCGCCGTCATCAGGTATGTCTCCATCTCTTCCTTCTCTCTCACTATTTCTGATAGTGGCAAACGAGTAGTTGCTAATGTCTTCTGTTAGTTCTGTACATGTATATTTTTTGAGTTCTTAGAAGGATACACATCATTGTAAAGAGAAAGGGATGATCAGAAGGATGTTTATTTCATTTTTCAGGCGCAACACTTCTCTTTGCGATTTATATGAAATAATCCGAATCTTGAAATTCATAAATTTGTTTCTTGACTTTGTTATTATTTGCAGCAGTTCGGTTGACATGGCTTTATAGGAATTGAACCCCAAATCATGGGGCCGGAGAATCGTTTCAGGTGGCCTGATTTGAGTCATCGGTGACATTGATTTAAGTGCCCTTCATGACTGTTTCACTAAGCAGTTAAAGCGGTAAAATAGCGGATAGCGGTCAAGGTCCGCTATACGATATATAGGTTATAGCGGTGGTATAGCGGTGATATAGCGGTAATTTTTATACCATGTATAATTTATATACTTTTATATATATATATATATATATATATATATATAAATATGTCTTTGAAAAATATTAATAGTAATAGTAATATCAAAATTCATAGTTTTATCATTCCAAATATTAGTGGTAATGTCTCCACTTCAAAACATAAAAACATAAAGTGTCGAGTATCAGACCAGCAATCGAATCGAAGAAGACTGAAGAATCGATTTTTATCAGCTTTGAATCTTTGATGAACAACAATTGAACTCTGATGATGTCGAAGAAGACTGAAGAATCGAACAGCGCTGTTCGTTGAACATAATAAATTGGTCGACTAGCTTTTAATTGGTCGTAATGGGTTTTTATCAAAGATTGGGCCTTTTTTACTGTAATGGGTAATGGGTTTTATAAAAAAAATGGTTTTTTCATGAACTTGGGCTGACCGCTAATATCACTAATCCAGCCGCTATAAAGGTGTAGGCATAGCGGTTAAATAGCGGGCTATAGCGCCGCTATTAGCGGAACCGCTATGCCCAACCGCTATTTGGACCGCTACGATGCCATAAGACCGCTACACCGCTATAGCCCGCTATAGCACCGCTATAGCGCCGCTATTAACTGCATAGTTGTTTCATTTATCACATTTGTAGCAGGTAATCAATTGCTCTTGATTAGTATTAACATGTATCGAAACCGGTTTTGTGAATCTATAATAAAATGTTGAAATGGGATAATGAAATTTAATTTCACTTGGAATCTGGTAGACAAACGTGGTCTGATTTGTTTGTGATTTTGGTTACAACTTTTGATTTATAGAATGATTCGAAATTATTACCTGTTTGGCACACCCTGTTGTTGTTTTAGTTTTCCATTTGTTTCTTGCTTAGCGGGTCATCTGTGATTAAATTTCTTATTGAATTTTTATTTTTAGGGCTCCATTACTACCCATTTCAACAGTGATTCATCGCCTCACAAATTGTTTCTCAAGGTTTGATTAAAAATTCAAGTTGCGTGATGTTTTGTTATAAGCTTTTGCCTGCTACCCGATTGGGTCATAGGCTATGAGATATGAAGATTACTAATTTGACTTCTTCCTCTTTGGTCATAACTAAATAATGGTTAACTGATCAAGGGTTGCTTCTTCTTCTTTTTTTAGAAATTTAAGCTTAATTTTTTATTTCTGAAACTCTATGTTTTTAGATTTTGTTTATACTTTAATCTTTTTGGATTCTTTTACTCCTGTATTTACTTAATTTTAAGTTGGTTTTTATATTTATACGAATCTAGGGGAAAGCCAACCACTAAAATGGGCTATGTGGTTACGGGTGGCATTATCTTTGGCACAAGCATTAAGACTGGATAAAAACATAATAATTAAATGATAAATGGTTGTACTTGGAATTTGGAAAGGGTATAATTTTTTTTCTGTTTCTAATAAATGTGGAAGCTATTAATTAGAGTTGATAAGATATGTGGGTGTATGTAGTTGATCAAAACATGTTCGTTTGAAATGGGTCAACTTAGTGTTGTTGGTTGAAACTCAAATTTGACCTGGCTGGATTTAATATTTTTGGATAAACGAGGTCTTCAACCCATTTGACACATTCACGTTTTAGCTAAGTTTTACATTCGACCTGTTTAGGATAAACTATAACCCAAATTAACCCATACATATGTATTTGGGTTAGAACTGCCACCTCTAATTCTGATTTTTTTTTTGCCAATGCATGGACCTTTGTAGATAAATGCATACATATCCAGTTATTAGAGTCAGTTTAGGTATGTGCTAATTGAAATGTTGAGTGGCTTAGTGGTAAGTGTTTAAGTCCCTCTTGACACATGCCTAATGTTCAACACTAGCTTCTACCGGTTTTCTGATTTCAAACCTCTTGAAGACCACATGTCCGGTGCAAGCTGCGTTTTACCATATCCCATTGGTTTAGCATAGGCTGGTCCTGTGACTTTTATGTTAAAGATTTTCATGGTTGCCAAAAAACTATTAAATATATAAATAAAAAGTTTAGCTAAAACGAAACGTGTCAAAGGGGATTATAATTAGATGTATAGAAAAACGTTTGTGGGTCCACCAGTCCAACCCGAACCCATGTTAACATTTGAGCTTTTTGGTTTATTGCAGTTGAATGAGGGCCAATGGAAGTCACCAGTCCAACCCAATGTTTATTCAAAATAGTGTCGTGTGTCCGCTGCATCACACGAGTCTGGTTGTGTAACGGGTCAAACGGTGAAAAGGCGCCTCTCAGGGCGCAACGCGAAAGCTGCGCTAGGCTATGCTTCAACGCCTAAGGTGCTTTTGACATTATACGTTTATCTCAAATTTTAGTTATGAAATTTCTGACTGAAAACTTCCTCTAAAGTTTAAGCTGATGTGCTCAAATGTTGTGAGTTCTTATTGACTTTATTAAGTAACAACGTAAAGTGCTTTTTGGGATAAAATTCAGAATCAAGAGACTAAAGTCAATATGGAATAGAGCCATGGTGGTGATAACCTTTATCGTTCTCAAATTATGTCCGACTTATGTTTACTCCTGTGGAACAACCACCAATGTACATTGTGTTTAGTGAATGACTGTTTTGGAATTTCTAGAATCTCAAAACCTTAATTGATTTCATTTTGTTTCAAGGAGATTTCGAGTTGCGGAAAGTTCAAGACCACAAAACGAGTTCGAGTTCAGTTGCACTGTGAGGTATATTTTTTTATTTCTTTTCGAATTCATGTACGATGTTTTGAATTCGTGCTATAAATCTACATATATTACATCCTCTTGCTTACAGAACACCTCTTCCTTTCTAAATTGGCCCATGTTGAGTGGTACTCACATTATAGAACACCTCCTGCTTTGTTTGGTTAAGATACTTTATAAATGCCATATGAGTATTTTGATTAATTAATGGTAGCAGCTACTTTAAAACAAGATATTCTTTTCAGCAACACATGAGTTTTTATGAAACAATGAAGAAAGACACGACTACTGATTTGAGTCATTGAGGCCTTGAAGTTCTATTTATGCTTGGTAGCCATATTTGAAATTATCTTATAGAGTTGCAACTTGCAAGACGAGCGGGTCTGATTGGTTGGTTAATGGGTCGAAACGGGTTAAGGTAAAACATGTCATTTTAACATTGGTTAAAGTTAAACGGGGTAGGCTGGTGGGTTGACCCGTATAACATTTAATGTCCATTGTTAGAACTTTTATGAATAATTAATAATATCCTAAATCTATAAATAAAATGCTTCAGGAGCTTTTATGCCTAACAAGTAGACTTTTGGTACCGTTAAACCCATTCGGCATGTTGTACCAATTTGATCTGGTTTTTATTCGAATTCTTTGGATAAAAAAACACAAAGTGGATTGACCCGTTATAAGTAAAAATCACAACCTCCACTTTTACTACAGCTGGTTTTGGATCTAAATTGCCACATCTACCATTTTGTTTCATCTCATCAATCTCCTTTTGCTAATTATTTATTTTCTTGTGTGATTATATATAAAATGCAACCTTCAAGAGACTATTTAGACTAGAGGGCATAATCCCAACTTTGGAAACATCACATGTACTTACTTATTTGGAGAAACTATGCCCCACCAAAGGGTATATAAGAGAGCTTGACCATCTGCGTGGTACATAAACAATGTAATTGTGCATATTTATTTTTGGATAACCGTCTACATAAATGTTTCGTGCTTTTCCTTCCCAGGCCTGCTTATGCAGATTCGGATTCAGAAGAAACAGTTGACAGTGACCCACATGAAAGGTATACCATCTGCACTTAGTGTTAGTAATGAAAACCCATACTACTTTTCGATGCATATATACGTAAACATAGTATACCATTTTTAATAGTTTTCTTTTCGTTATTTCACTGCAGTCAGTTGGCTGGTGATGGGATTGGGGATGACGGTGGCATGCGTTAGCAAAAGTTTGGTCTATGTGTTTTCCAATAAGATAGGAAGGCGTGTGAGAGTTTATGCGTTTTTCCTTTTTCTGTTTCATGTTATTTTTTCTTGGAAGACATCTTTTTTCACTTCTTTTTGGCCGGCAAGTTTTGCCAAGGAAACAACTTATGGTCCATGGTTTAATAAAGTTTAACCACGCCCCTTTGTAGGCGTATTGTCTTACATGTTATGCACCGGCCGTGTCAGACGTCTTACCACGAACAAACAATAGCTATTATGCATGTCGTGCATCGCACGGGCTTTCTCCCTAGTTCTAAATAAAAAAAATACATTCCATACGACAATTAATTTGTATTTTAATTATCCGAACATGTTTCTGATATGTTACCGGGTCAGCTTGCATGGGGCTGGGTCGAAAAAGGTAGTTTATTGATTAATTTTGGGTCGTAAAAAATCGGATTCGGGTGTGGTTTTATGAATGTTTTTTGTTTTTAATGTTGGAAATTTGAATATAGGTTTAGTTTTAATCTATGCATAAAACAAATTTTTTGATATTTTTGATAAATTCGGATATCTGTTTGGATATCCGAATCCATATCCGAAATTTCATATATGTGCTACGAAATTTCAGATACGGATTCGGATATTAATATTGGATATATGAAAACCGGATAATCCGATCTTGAACACCCCTAGGTTTCTTGGCTAGTTTTATGGCTCCACCAAGGTCGTGATTGTTATGGACTAATACCATTGCAAGGTATGGGACTTGTCCCACATCGGTTGTATGGGCAACTGATGTGGGGTTTATATACCAAATGGGCTCTCTCACCCACCAGACTAGTCTTTTGGGTTGTGTTCTCCCGTTTGGTATGTAACATTGGTATCAGAGCCAGAACTCGGAGTGGTGGCCCACGGAGTGGTGGCCTGGAGAGAGCCAGCCGTGACCAACGTGGCCGTGACCAACGAGGCTCGGAGTGGTGGCCCATGGAGTGGTGGCCTGGAAAGAGCCAGCGGTGACCAACATGGCCGTGACCAACGAGGACGTTGGCCCTTAAGGAGGGTCGATTGTTATGGACTAATACCATTGCAAGGTATGGGACTTGTCCCACATCGGTTGTATGGGCAACTGATGTGGGGTTTATATACCAAATGGGCTCTCTCACCCACCAGACTAGTCTTTTGGGTTGTGTTCTCCTGTTTGGTATGTAACAGTGATGAACTTGGAATTTTTGTTTTGACTTTTTCGACTATGAAGCGTTTTAATTTAAAATAACTTTGATATGTTGTTGAATATGATCATGTGTGCTATTGTTTTGGTGTGACTATTTGATTAGTTGTTATTATTGATGTGTTTATAAAGAAGAGATTCATCATAGGGACGTTAAAATCAATTGTTAGTTCGTTAATTGGCCCGTTTTCGTTCAAACGCTATTATTAAAGATAAATTAGGTTAACTAATCAACTAAAATAAATAGACATTTGTGTTCATCCAATTCCATTTATTAGAGATATGATTTGAGATTGCTAGGTTTGTTCTAGGCATTGTGAACACTCGATAGCTCGAGGTTCTTCTGTTTATTCGTGTTTAGTTGATCCTAGGTATTTGGTGTATCAAATTGAGGTTAGCTTCACAGTTAGAGGGTCATTAATACTGGTGGGTTACATATCTAATAGTTGTGGGATTCGGTGTCGATTTGGTCCATCTTAGCACTTCATTACGTGTTCTGATTGTTCTTCATAGTTCGGTTTCTAGGAACTAGAGTGTGGGGGGTCCCGCTCTGAGCTGAGTAGTTACTACTTACTACAGGACATAATCATCCCTAGCGGGAGGTTGGTCGGATCAGATATTAGATTTTTAGTCGATTATCAAAGTCATAGGTCATTACTTGTTCTAAGGATTCATTGCATAGGTGGTTCTCCTTCTGATTGATTTCAAACTCGTGTCCCAAGTCGTTTGGTTGTCTAGTTCGTCTTAGTTAGGATACTAGGTAATTAATTAAAAACCACTTCAAAACTCAAAACAATTTAAAAACCAGTTAAGTAATTAGGTGAGTCAAAGTTTAGTTTAGCATCGCTAGTGTCTCGTGGGTTCGATATCCGGACTTCATTAGGCTTTGCTACAGTCAATAGGTACACTTACCTGTCCAGTGGCCTAGCATTAGGAGAGTCTAGGTTAAAACTAGAGTGTCTAGATTAGGTTAGTTTTTACACAACTTCTACTATATCCATTTGCATAGCTGTGGCAGCTTTAAGTTTACCAATTTTCATGCAAACTTTAGTTCAAGGAATGGGATTAAAGGATAAGTAAATGTGAGTATGTGACACTTACTAGTGCC
Source organism: Helianthus tuberosus (assembly GCA_030545235.1). Lineage (NCBI taxonomy): Eukaryota > Viridiplantae > Streptophyta > Magnoliopsida > Asterales > Asteraceae > Helianthus > Helianthus tuberosus. The sequence goes on along the minus strand of JARYGA010038180.1, from coordinate 14,643 downwards.
AATGATGTGGCAAATGCCGTGGGGGCATCGATGGGATCCGGGGCTCTGACGCTGCGGTGGTGGCGGCAGCAGTGTTGGAGTTTTCCGGGGCGTTGATGGTGGGTAGACATGTCACAAGCACAATGCAGAAAGGGATTCTTGTTGCTAATGTGTTTCAAGGGAAAGATTCTCTGCGTTTTGCTAGTTTGTTGTCTTCTTAGCAGCTGCTGGTACTTGGTTGCAGGTAAATTTTACAACATTCTGGTAGCTAGTAGTTACTACTTACTAGTCAATACTACTGTCTTTTGTGGTCAAGCATGACTATTTCAGCTGATAGGAATCCCTTTGACTATTTAGTCAAAGTCAGATTAAATAAAATCCTCACATTAGTTATAATAGATCTAAAAAGCCCTTTATTGCTCGAATGAAAAAGATGCTTAAACTAAACTAACATGATCTTCAACATTTTAATACTTACTAGCCAATACTACTATCTTTTGTGGTCAAACACGATTATTTCGATTGATTCAAGTCGCTTTGACTCATAGATATCAATAGCGCTAATAGCAGCGACACTATAGTGTGCGTCATAGTGTTGTGAGGTTTTGGCGCTATTCCCTGGTTAGCGACTAAATAGCGTGAAAGTAGCAAATTCTATATTTTTTTTTTCTTTATTTCGTTTATTTGTTTAGATGATAAAGATAGCGTATTTTCACTATTTTAGGGTATTTTTTGCACTTTTATACCTGAAATAGCGTATTTTTACTTTTTATAAATGAAAATAGCACTTTTTTTATATTTCTACCCCTTTATCGCTAAACATGAATTAGCAGGCGCTATTTCGTCGCTATCACTACGTAGCATATAGGTAGCATGTCACTATTGTTTGCTATTCGCTATTGACAGCTATGCTTTGACTATTTAGGCAAAGTCATACACAATTTAAATATAACCTTCACACTACTTAGGATAGATCTAAACCGCCCTTTACTCCTAGAATGAAAAAGATCCTTAAACTAAACTAGTGAGCTGCATTTGTCTTTCCAAACATGAAAAATGTTAACTTTTTTTTTTTTTTTAAATCTTGGTCAGGTTGCATCATTCTACGGTTGGCAAGTGTCAACTGCACACTGTATTGTAGGATCCATGGTTGGGTTTGGTCTTGTGTATGGCGGGCCCAGTGCAATTTTCTGGAACTCATTGGCGAGGGTGACATCGTCTTGGGTCATATCCCCGGTTTTGGGTGCAGCAGTTCCCTTCCTTGTGTACAAATGCATTCGCAGGGTACGTACAACTTAAGCAGTTAATGAATGAAACTTTTTTTTCGTATATTACAAGTGTGTCTAGATGTATGTCTTGAAAGTGAGTATTGCGCCTTAGGATCAGAATAACATAATGAGGTAGACAGTTGACCAAAATAAATAATTTTATATGTATCTCAAGAAGTCTCGAAATCTAGGTTTTCATGATCGTAAACGGTCGTCGTCTTGATGCATAACTAGTCTTTGTAATAATCTTTACAAACTAGCTACATAAAAGATAAATTAAGGGCAAAAAAGTGTTTCGGGTCAACCCAACCTGACAAACACAAAAGTTATCTGTTTCGACCCTTACACGACCCACCCATTTATCAACTCTTAATGCAATACATAAATCAAAAAGCCTGAGGCAACCCATGTGAAAACATGTGTTTATTATACATCAGAAACAAAGGTAGCAATTTTGACCCATTTAATAGTAAATGGGTCGATTTGGATTATAGTTCATCTCCAACAAAACAAACATGTAAATAAAAAGCTAGCTGAAATGAAAACAAGTCAAATGGGTCAACCCATTTGCTGAAAGTTGCATAAGGTGTAGTTTTCAATGCATAAAACCTCATATAGTTCATAGAGAGAGTTCTTGAATAGAGGTTAAACTGGGCTCCCAGTCAGATCCCCGCGTTGACTTTGACTTCACGACTGGCGGCACACGTTTTCTGTTTGATTGTATATCTTTCTTAACTATGCGTCTAGACCGCCTCTCTTTAACAACATTGTAATCTTTTGAACTAACGGAGTTATCAGACTCGTTAGGACGGGTTTCTCCCGTCAATTTATTCTCTTTTGCAGCGTATTTCTTTTTCAACTTCTTTAACGTCGTTACAGGGACTAAATAGTACTTTTGTCCGGGCAACAGTATATCCGTTGCTGATAAAACACTTTCATTAGGATTCTTGAAAACCGCAGGCCATGCGATACACATCCCCGGGTAGTTCTTGATTAGTTGAGAAACTTTAACAGAATGTGGATAAAGATCTTCTTTCCCGCCTGCATGAAGAACTCTAACGCAAAACTCCCGTGATTTTAGACTATTCCCAGTTGAAAAGGAATCATCTTTAACGTCGTTACGGTTTCTTGAATCTTTTTTGTCCAGTGACTGGACTCCACAGAGTGAATCTAAACACCCCATTTCAAGAAACTAAGTCTCCTTGATGCCATTTTCGCGCATTATAAACCACGAAAAAACGTCTTTTTCTTTGGTTTTTTCTTGTTATTGCCATGTTGATAAAACCAAAGTTTTAGCTAATTGTTTAGAATGTGCTGTGTCTCTTTGTAAACATCAACTTGTCAACAATGATATTTTTTCATACCACCAATCATGGCTGTAAAAATCCCGACTAGCCTCCGATTAGTCGCCGATTAATGGCTAGTCGGAGGTTCACCGGGTAATTTTTATCTAATCGGCCAATTAATCAGTAGGCAGCGGTCAACAGTAGTCAAATCTAGTTCTAATTGGACAAAATTCGGTGGCAGACGAGCAATTCTGGCCAAATTCCAGCCAGATTCTTGGCCAATTTATAGGACCTGCACACAGAAGTAGAATGATTAAAAACACAAGTTTGTATTCGTCATTGGACCTGCACACAGAGAAATTTAACTTGGAAACTATACCTTAATATAATGAGTAAAATGCCATTTTCGTCCATGAGGTTTGGCCAGTTTTGCGACTTTTGTCCAAAGGTTTGTTTTTCCGCATCTAGATCCAAAAGGTTTGAAATCTTGCCATTTTCATCCGGATCGTTAACTACATCCATTTTCTCTATCGAGTCAAGGGTATTTTCGTCTTTTTTGTTAACTTAAAGGGCAAGTCGGTCTTTTTCACTTTATGTAAAAAGACCGAATACCCCTGAAAAAACCGAATTGCCCCTTTAAGTTCAAAAAAAAGACAAAAATACCCTTGACTTAACAAAAAACCTTTGGACGAAAGTCGCAAATTTGGCCAAACCTCGGGGACGAAAATGGCATTTTACTCTATGAGTTAAGTTCCCGTAAAAATAAAATAAACGTACGAAACCTACGAATTGAAAGAAAAGTCAAAAAAGTGGCGGTGTCATTTTGGTAATTATCAGCAACTTCAAAATTACTCTAGTAGAGTAATTTTGAGCTTCTGTAGAGTAATTTTGTAAATGTTCATGTAGAGTAATTTTGGTCGTGTAGGGTAATTATCAAAATTGTAGGGTAATTATCAAAATTACACTAACCCCACCCCCAAAAACCTAACCCCCCCCCCCCCCCCCCCGAACTAAAAGCTAAAAACTAAACCATAAAGTTAAACCCCATAACTAAATGCTAACAAAATTACTCTACAAGACATTTTCCAAAATTACTCTACAGAAGTCAAAATTACTCTATTAGAGTAATTTGATAATTACCCTACATTTCCCAAAATTACTCTACAGATGCTCAAAATTACTCTACAAGACACTTTTTGCTTTTTCCCCAGTAATTTTGAAGTTGCTGATAATTACCAAAATGACACCGCCACTTTTTGCTTTTTCCCTCAATGCGTACGTTTCGTACGTTAATATTATTTTTATTTGATCCTTTACCTTTACTCTATAATAAGAGTCAAACGTATCGAAATATTAATAAAATACTCCAATTAATGCCACATGACAATCTCTCCTTCACTCTTGTAATTTTACTTTTATTTTATTTAAAAATAATTTTTTTATCCTTATTGTTATTTGTTATAAATTCTCTCAATTTTAATTTTAATATTGTCTAATCTTCTATCGATCTAAACTCTAATAAACCATTCCAACAAATGCCACATGGCTAATTAAAAATATTATATTAACTTATATTTAAAATACTTTACGGATGACTAATTAAAAATATTATATTAACTAACTAAAATATTATATGGATAACTACAATTAATATATTTTACTACAAGTAACTTCTATTTTGTCTAATTGTTATTATGTTTGACTACAATTTTTCGTTCAATTTTGTTGTCATTAACAAATAAATATATTTTACTATAATTAAAAGTATTATATTTTGTTTAATCGTTATTATGTTTAACTACAATTTCCACATGACAATATTTCGTTCAATTTTGTTATGATTAACAAAAAATATATTTTACTACAATTAAAATATTCAACAATATAGATAACGATAAAACATAACAAAATATAGATATGATTAAATATGATAAGATATAGTCAAATATGTCGTAGATTCTTCGATGTATTTAATGAAAATTATTTCATTACTTCGTTACCTCATTGGCTAACGGTGTAAAAATAATTAAAAAGTTTCCTAAAGAATCGATGACTGCGACAAGCACTTTACAAGTGGGTTGAGTATTAATTACTATGAGTAAAAGATTACAAACTTGTGGAATGACTATCATGTACGTCTACTTGTCTTATTTACAAATAAACTATTTTTATTATTCAACACGTGTATACACGGGAGTATAACCTAGTAATCATTATAAATGTTATAGACAATGAGAAGATGGTAACCTATGAAGCACGGGGACACCATTTTACATCGGGTACCCGTAACGGGGACGTTTCCCAAACGTACCCGGATATTGGGGACTTCTACATATGCTCGGGGACGGCTCGGGTACTTCCAAAACAAAGTATCGGGGATGTTTTCTAAAATATTTAGGGTTTTAACCCTTTTAACTTCCAAAATACGAATGGTCGGCCTTTTTAAATTACATATGCTCAGCCTTTTAACTTCTAACATTCGCGTACATTGTATTATCAAGTATCAACAGTAGTAGGATCGAATTATCATTCATCGAATTATCAAGTATCAACAGTTGGATCGTCATCTCTATTCAAGTATTTGATTCATATGTATTTGATTTGATTTTATTTGATGTTGATAATTTTGATAATCATTGTGTATGCGAGAGTATTTGGATGTTTTGATAATCATTCTGTATGCGAGAATGTCTGATAATTATGTTGAAAAACAAATAAGCAATAGAGAATATTTGGATGTTTTGCATATTTGTTTCAAACGACACCATTATTTGGATATTTTGCTTATTTGTGTTGATCGAATTATCATTCTGTTGAACAGAGAATATTTGATGTTGATAATTTTGAATAGAATAATCAATTGATTGTTTATTTGCATATGTTCACACTTCACAGACTGTTTATATAATTTTGAATAGAATATTTGATGTTTATTTGCATATTTGACACAGTTGATTGCTTTCTTTATCTCTTGATGAATTTTAATATTCAATAGGTACTGGGATTAGTATTTGTAATATATTTTTGGACTTTGTTTAATATATATTTATTTTTTGGACTTTGTTTAATATAATTTTATTTTAATATTATTTTTTTTGCCGTACCCGTATCTTGTATTTTTGAATTTTGTCGTTCCCCGTACCCGTATCGTCCTCGTACGGCCGTACCCCAGTTCCGTACCCGTATCCTTGCTACATAGATGGTAACTTATAAATACAAATTTCTTTAAATACAAACCTGTGAGTTTACACTCGTCGGATTGAGCCGCGAAAACTGCAGGACCAAAAGCGGTAAGCAGTGGCAACGGATTCTTAAACCAATCAACATCACTCATTAGCACATTGTATCCCAGCTTCAGAATTTCCAAAACTACCCTTGATTTCACTTTTATTACTCATTGAAAGCAATTTGTTCCAAAGTGGCAGTCATCATAGCTAATGTTGCCTGGAGCTAATCTAGCTCTAAAAACAGGCAATCCCTACAGGAGTGAACAAGAACACAAGTTAGATAATATATAACCTTAGATATATAAGGTGGCAAATGAACGGGTCGGTCGGTTGGGTGCGGCCGTGCGGGTCAACCCGTATTTGGGTTGAAATGGGTCTTTCTAGTACATGTCATGTTGGGTTGGGTCAGGTTGACACACAAACACATCTTTTGTCCGTTTTTAGGTTTATTATAACATAATTGTGTTACTTACGATTACGAAAAACAATATTGTTACAATAATTAAAACATCTCTAAGTTAAATGATTTTAAGATTGTATTCCTCAAACATAAGCTTTGGTCCATTTGACCCGTTTGAAATAGAAACCAACCCAAATCGACCCGTTCATTAATGAGTCAAAATTGCCACCTCTAATATCCATAATTTGAGTAAACAAGTAGGCTCACCTGCAAGATACAAAAGTTGTATATTTCATCATCAAGAGCACAAAGTACAAAGTTTGAAACTTGAAGGTGGTGTAGCCTACATACCCAACTCATTAACATATCTTTATAACTATATCCTGCAACCGCTAGTATAATGGTCTAATTTTGGTTTGCATGCACGGATAATAGACGTTCCAAAGAAAACGGAAAGACTAACAGCTCTAGTGACATCAATTTGTTCCCTTTTGACCAGCCAACATTTCCCTCGAGTGATCTTATTTTATCGAAACAACTCAAAAGGTTCTTATGTTTACTCAATCTAAAAGCCCCTAAACCATTAAAGATTATTCCTTTAGGGGATCCTAATGGATAAACAATGTTCTCTGTAGTGCTTCCAAAATAATAGTGCCCGTTACATTTAAAAAGTTTGATCATGTTGGAGTATCGGGCTTCATGGAAGTATAATGAACCATAAAGAGCTCCCAAATGAGAATTTCCAACATTTTCCCATATTCTTGCTTCGGTTGTAGGGTCTAAATCAAGATTATTCACAAAGAAACTTGAAATGGTCGAACTCGCATCAAATACGAACCTAAAGTTAGAGGATAAAGCCTCATTGATGACCCAAATGTTGTGGAAATCTTTGTTATTCCATGCCAAAATTATCTTATTGTCATCACAAAGTTCTGATCCTCCATGCGAAATAAAGTCCTGCAACTGACCGAAGAAGGGCAAGATTTAGAGTGTGTTAGATGTGTATTTTGAAAGTGATTATGTCATACTATCAGATATTCAATCATATTGAAAACAGTGCACAAGATTGTGTTTTGGATGTTTTTCGCTTCTTGAAGTTGTAATAATCAGTTTTGATGGTGTTAGCATATGGCAAATTATATTATATTATATTATATTATTATTATTATTAAATATTAATATAAAGTGACCATGAATAGTGTTTTAAAATTTATTTTAATATTATTTATTTTTAACATTTAATTATTTTATTAGTATATTTTTAATTGATTTTGCATTTTTTTTCTTTTATAACTATTAAGATATGGTATTTTATATACTTTTTAGTATGTCGTCGCGACGTGCCTAAATTTTTCTCTATATTGATACGTTTTTTTTTTTCCTGAAACTGAGTTAGGAGTGCTAAAGCTTAAGTAATCGATGCACAAATGTACATGTTATCAAACCTAACTCACATTTAGTTTTTTACATATAAATTGGCATTACTTTTTTTCATTATTCTAATAGTAGAGTGTAATACTTTATGAAGTTCTGAATATGTGCGATATGTTTATTTTTGTCTTCGTACCGCTAAAAGTTTTGTTCAAAATCAAACGGATCAATATAATTGATTTTTATTTGTTCTTTACTGTGATCAACCAAACAAATGATTTTTATTTGTTCTTTACTGTGATCAACCGAACAATTGATTTTTATTTGTTCTTTGCCTTGATAAACTGAACAGATACCATACGAAACTTGGATAGCGGTATATAGTATCTTTTTGTAATATAAACTATAGCGAGTATGAATACCGTACCTTGACAAACCGAATTTATACCGTCTTTTCTTTACCATTACAAATTGAACTAACACTGTGTGAACAACTTCAATGATAGTATAGAGTTTTTTAATATCGTAAACTATAGCGAGTATTTGTACCACGTCAATTCCAATCGAACAACATCAGTACATGTATCGGTACCATCGAAATGAATACTTATATTCATTTCGGAAGACATTACTGATGTTCGTTTTTATGGTTTTCGATCTATGTAAAATATGCGCCTGTATCCTTTTGGGCATATAATGACTTTATTTTTGGGGTTTTACCTTTCGACTGCTATAACGAGTTCCAGTATCGTACCGATATGTTGTTCAGTCGGTGTCAATTTGGTTTGGTACGATAGCACCACCCGCTGCAAAGCGCAGGGAACCTCCCTAGTATATATTGTTGTTGAGCAACGATGAATAGTAACTTTAAATTTATAATAATATATAGTTTTTTTAATATTGTATTATTTTAATATTATACTACTTTATTATTATATTTACTTTTCACATATTTTCTTTTTTTTTTCTAACGATATTTTCTTTTATTATTTACTTTTTATTTTTCATAATTATTTTTTCAGTTTTTCAAAAGATATTGCCTTAACCAATTAATTTAATATTTCTTTAATAACTTTCGTACGCTAATTTAAAAAAAAAAAACTTAAGTATGCTTATTTTTCCCCTAGACGAATGATATAAGTATGTTAAAAATGAATTTGTATTCAGAATAGAGTATTTATTTTGGATCGTTTTTTACTATACGATAATAAACTAAACCGATTATGTTGGTTTGGCTTTTAAAACAAAATGTTATATTTTCAAATAATGTTTGTTTAACATTATCATTTGCTCTGTTACGCCGCAACGCGCGACATCAGTAAAACCTAGTTATGATTATTTAAGGAAGTAAAAGATATAAGTACATAGCACATAACTAACTTTACTTTATACTTTGATAATCCTATAGCCACAACAGTGTAAAACTCAATTTACCGGCGCTACAACTTCTTTGTCGTTCCCTCAGCGGCATCCGGTTTAACCGGTTCAACCGGCTGCTACAAACTGGTTTTTAAATCCTTGGTCACCACCCACTGAAGGTCAACGGATCAACCCTTATTTTCCCCAAACGTTGAGTGGCCGAGTTATATTTAAAAAAAAAAAAAATCTTGACTTTGTTTCCAAATATTCCAATCCAATATCGCCGAAGACATCAGTATAGAGGCTTCAAACAGGACTTTTTTCATTGAGGAAACGATGAACTTTCCGCTTGTGTCAGCGTTCCAAATCCAGTTATCTAGTCTACTTGGGCGGGGTGTGCACGATTCGGTTACCGAAATGTCGGTTTTCGGTTTTTTAAAACCGTTCTGTCTCGGTTTTAACATCGGTCCGGTTTTTCGGTTATTTCCTTTTTTGGAACAAAATTATGTAAGATTTAAAAAATAAAAAGTATAATTTAAAATTTAAGAATCTTTCTTATATGTTTATGTTTAAGTTATTATATTTAACATTTTTAATTAATATTGTTCACATAAACCTAACCTTCTAATTTATTTTTATGTTTCTACAAACTTTTTACTAAGACATTTTCTTTTTTTATATTAAAGTTTGTAATTTCTCGTAGGCAATAAATGAATCATTTCAATTATAAATAAACATGTTATTTTTTTTATTATATATACTTAACATTCACGAATAAAATTAATAATTTCTACTAGCATGGGTTAAACACTTACATAACTTAAACTTAAAGATAAAAGTAAATAGACTAGGCCTACTATTCTAACTTATCAGTTTGGTTTGGTTTGTTTTGGTTTTTTTCGGTTATTGAAGATGGTTATCTGAAAACTGTTGGGGAATTTTCAGAAAACGGATGATCAGAGAGGCGTGTAATCACTCTCAGATCAAATTATTTCGGTGGTTCACCCGAATAATTCAACCGGATACAACTCTGATTTCGAGAAATTGAACCTGAGTATGTGTTTTGCGTGAATAGATTGAACCAGAGAATCGTGATCAAAAACTGTGTTTACGAGTTTGGGGGGTGTTTGCAGATAACTGCCTCTGGCAGTTATCTTCTAATTTTAATTAAAATTGCATTAAAACATGCCTTAATTTTTGTCTAAAAAATTAGGACGATTTTTCACAAAATATTTTTTCTAAGGCAATTTCCATAAAGCAATTTAATTAAAATAAAATTTTTCCAAGCTCGACCCCAGCCAGGGGCTCTGCCCCTTGGACCCTGCCAGGGACTGCCGCCCCTTGGACCCTGCTCCCAGGGGCGCTGCCCCCGGACCCCCGCCAAGGGGGCGCTGCCCCCTTGGATCCCCCGTAAGGTACGGGCTCCGCCCGTACACTCCGAATAATAATAACTCAAACAAGCGTGCACTCCCGCACCTCCTAACTTGCTTGATGTGTATTATTATTCGCTTTGATCACCAAGTCAATCTCCCGATTACACTAAAATATCTAACAAAAACCGAACTGAAATTTTCGATTATTAAAAATCATTACCGAACCGTCGGTTATTTCGGTTTTCTTCTCACCCCAAATGAAACTACCCTTAAAAGAGATAAACTTGCCTCTAATTCAGTTACCTCTCTTGCCTCCAAAACTGTTTTTAATCGCTATCAATAATTAGTTATAATATAAGTGGTGATAATTGGCGTATTTCACGAGTAAAAGTTTAGGAGTTGAAATTCCGGAGAATGTAGGTTGTGGTGTTTTTATCTTAAAAACTATAGGAATTACTGTTAAAAAAGTATCGTGTAAGATCAAATTAGATTTATAATCGTTTCTTAGTGACTCTATAGTGACAGTCGTTTATTATATATTTTTGGAGTGACATGAGTAAATAAGAATGAGACTACCACTTATGGGTACTATTGAGTTCGGTCCTCAATTCCAACCGGGCCCATCAGTGTTCACCACTCAAATAAGAGTAAATCTCAAATCTATGAGAACACCGAAATTCATAACCTTGTTTCAAGATCAAGTAGAAGTAATAAAGACTTTACACAAAAAATAGCCTCATCATTGTATAGGAAAAGCTTCGTTGAAATAAGAGTGAATTGCAAGTTTTGTCTTTTATCTTTAGGCCTCTTTGCAGGCGGTGTCCTTTATGTTTAAATTTGACGAGTTTTGTCCTTTATGTTTAAAAATCAAGCACGTTTTACCCTTTGAGCCTAACCCAGTCTGTTTTCCCAGTTGAATCTGATCATGTGCCTTGCACATGAGGGTAATTTTGTCATTTCAACCTTTTAAGGACTAATTATATAAATAACTAAATATTTAAGCATTTTATTAAAATTAAAAAAATACTAGCTTAAACCACTCTCTCTCACACCTTTCTCTCTGTACTACCATTTCTGCATTCATTGATTACTCTCTCTCTCTCTCTCAAGATCTCCACAGTCAAAACTCAAAACCCTCAAATAATTACTCATCTTTGTTAGTTTTTACCTCATAATTATACCATAAAGATTCTTCCTTTTTGTTGATAATTGATCCCCCCATCTGGGTTTAGTGTTAGATATTTTAGTGTAATCGGGGATTGACTTGGTGATCAAAGCGAATAATAATACACATCAAGCAAGTTAGGAGGTGCGGGAGTGCACACTTGTTTGAGTTATTATTATTCGGAGTGTACGGGCGGAGCCCGTATCCTACGGGGGTTCCAAGGGGGCAGCGCCCCCTTGGCGGGGGTCCGGGGGCAACACCCCTGGTAGCAGGGTCCAAGGGGCGGCAGCCCCTGGCGGGGTCCAAGGGGCAGAGGCAGTTACCTGCAGGAACAAAATTAAGGCAGTTGTAATTAAATTGCTTTATGGAAAATGCCTTAGAAAATAAAATTTTATTAAAATTCGTCCTAATTTTTTCAGACAAAAATTAAGGCAGTTGTAAGGCAGTTTGGTTAAAATATTTTCGAATTACAACTGCCAAAGGCAGTTACCTGCAGGAACACCCCCAAAATTTCATACGGTTTTTTTTTATCACAACTCTCTGGTTCATCAATTCACGCAAAACACATACTCAGGTTTAATTTCTCGAAATCAGAGTTGTATCCGATTAAATTATTCGGGTGAACCACCGAAATAATTTGATCTGAGAGTGATTACACGCCTCTCTGATCATCCGGCAAACCGAAATTCCCCAACAAAGATCAAATTAATTTATGTGAAGATGGCAAGCGGATCGATGAAGGATATGACAATCAAGGAGAACAAACTGGAGAAGTTCAAAGGGGTGGACTTCCGAAGATGGCAGAAGAAGATGCATTTTCTTCTGACTTCGTTGAAGGTTGTGTACGTGTTGACTACTCCAATCCCGGAGATACAGGAGGAGGGAAATCTGGAGCAAATCAGGAAGAGGTCGAAGTGGGAGAACGACAATTATATATGTCTTGGCCACATCCTGAACGGTATGTCTGATCCCTTATTTGATGTTTATCAAAATGTTGAAACTGCAAAGTTACTGTGGGACACGTTGGAAGCCAAATACATGGTAGAAGATTCTTCTAGTAAGAAGTTTCTTGTCAGCAATTTCAATAATTACAGAATGGTTGATGAACGGCCTGTGATGGAACAATATCATGAATTGTTACGAATTCTGGGGCAGTTTGCCCAACATGATATGAAGATGGATGAATCCATCTCTGTTTCGAGTATCATTGACAAGTTACCTCCTTCCTGGAGAGATGTTAAACATAATCTGAAACATCAGAAATGAGAGTTAACTTTGGTTGAACTTGGAAGCCACTTCAGAATTGAAGAAGGCTTGAGAGCACAGGAAAATGTGTTGGTCAATAATGATAAGAAACGGGCTGGTTCAAGTTCTGTGATGTGAACATGGTTGAAATGGGTGAATCATCCAAAGGAAACAGTAGGTTCAAAGGGAAACGCAAGTTTCAAGGAAACAACAATTCGGGTTCAAACAAAAAGCCGAATTACCCTTGCTGGAAATGTGGTAAGGTTGGTCACTTTAAGAGGGACTGTAAAATGAGGAAGAATAACAAGAAGTCTGGTTCAAAGAACAAGAATGAGGATGGTTCTAGCGGGTCCAAGGACCCGGGCAAGCAAGGTCAGAATTTAGTACAATTTGATAATTCGGTTCAGAATTATGTGTCACTAATTTCTGAGGCATTTTATGTGCAGGATGATGACATTGCTTGGTGGGTTGATTCGGGTGCAACAAGTCATGTATGCAAGGATCTTCGTTGGTTTAAAGACTTTCAACCAATCGAAGATGGGTCTATCATAAAGATGGGGAATGTTGCAACTGAACCAATCAAGGGAATAGGAACTGTGAATCTTGTGTTTACTTCTGGAAAAACTTTACTTTTGAACAATGTTTTGTATGCACCCGGGATTCGAAAGAATCTGTTAAATGGCATTGTGTTGAATAATTGTGGGTACAAACAAATATTGGAAAGTGACAAGTATATCTTGTCAAGACATGGTACCTTTGTTGGTTTCGGTTATCTATGTAATGGTATGTTTATGTTGAATGTTGATGTCTCGTTTATAAATGAATCTGTTTGTGTTGCTTCAACTAGTAATGCAAATTGCTTAGCTTCAACTAGTAGTAGAAACAACTTGACTGAATCGGAATTATGGCATGCTAGACTAGGACATGTACATTATAAAAGAGTTAAAGAAATGTCTAAAATGAGCTTAATTCCGCCTATTAACATAAACAATGATAAATGCCATGTTTGCAAGTTGAATAAAATAACCAAAAAGCCTTTCATGCAACATGTTCATAGGGAAACTAAAGTGTTAGATTTGATACATAGTGATCTATGTGATTTTCATGCTACACCATCTCTAGGTAATAAAAAGTATGTAGTAACATTTATAGATGATGCTACTAGATTTTGTTACGTTTATTTGTTGCATGCTAAGGATGAAGCTCTTGAAAAGTTTAAGATTTATAAACAAGAAGTAGAGCTTCATCGGAGTGGGTTGATCAAAACCCTACATACGGACAGAGGTGGTGAGTATTTTTGATCCGGTGTATTTCCAATCTACTGGAATAATACACCATACCACAGCTCCTTATACACCGGAACAAAATGGTGTGGCGGAAAGGAAAAATAGGACTTTAAAGGAAATGGTTAATACCATGTTGTCCTATTCGGGCCTAAGTGAGGGCTTTTGGGGTGAGGCTATGTTGACAGCCTGCTATTTGCTAAATAGGGTTCCAAATAAAAGGAACAAGACCACCCCTTTTGAGCTTTGGTATAAAAAACCACCTGAGCTGCATAAGCTGAGAGTTTGGGGTTGTAGAGCCGTGGTAAGGCTCACTGATCCTAAAATAAGGAACATAGGGGAAAGAGGTATAGACTGCATTTTCATTGGGTATGCGGAGCATTCATTTGCTCACAGGTTCTATGTTATAGAACCAAATAACTACGTGTCAGTGCATACGGTTATTGAGGCAAGAACTGCAGAGTATTATGAGAATAGATTCTCTTCAATGCCTAGGCCTAGAGACATGGTTCCAAGCTCTAGTAACTCTCACGTGGCTGATCAAGTGATTGATACTCCTCCGGAACTTAGGAGGAGTGGTAGAGCAAGAAAAGCTAAATCATTTGGTGATGATTTTCAGCTATATTTGGTTGAAGGATCTAGAGATGAAATTAAAATTCAATATCAATATTGCTTCAATATTGAGGA